>WSYH01002776.1:0-79208 GCA_036426205.1 Ascaphus truei | reverse complement strand
CAGACCTACTGTGTGCCGACAGAGACCTGAAAGATGAAAGCTGCTAGAGGAACCCCCCCGCTGAGAGCTCCAGATCACCCACCTGTCAGATGTTCCTGCTCCCTCCACTCTCTGCAATTGGCACCACTGCACGGCATCCCCTGCGGAGAAACGCCGAGACGATCAGCGACAGATCACCCAGTGCACAGCCGTCCAGATCTCAGCCAAGCCTCCCTTCCACTAGTCCCTATCCCCACCCCCCACCCTCCCCCCCGTCCTGCCCCACCATCCACCTTTTCCCCTGCTCCTGATATTCCACCAGTAAACCCCCCCCCCCCCTGCTACCGCTACCCAGCCACCTCCCCCCCTTCCCGACCCCTGTGCCCCCCCCCCTACCCCCTCCACCCAGAAAGGCCCAGACTTAGGTTCCCATCACCACACCAGCTCCCAAACAAGCAAAAAGAGCAATTATATGCCCTTGAAACTGTTAACAAACTATCAGTCTCTCCCTACCCCCCCTCCCACACGCCACCCTCCCCTTTCCCCACCCCCCAGACCCCCCCATCTACTATCCGCTGCCCCCCGAACAGAAGGCAAAGCTCAGAACAGATAACACGTGACAGGACTCACAGAGAACTTGTCAATACCAATCATGAAAATGTTTATAACTATGTTAATATGTTGGGGTCTAGACCTCCTCCTTTCCCCCCCCCCACTCAATAAAAAGGGTAACGCAGCCTCTAAACCCTCCCCTCCCTCCCCCTCCTAGGGCAATCGAAATGTTCCTCATTGTGATGTAATTAAGATATTAAAATGTACATACGCAGCCATAAAGCAAGGCATAACCCCTTCCCCCTCCCCCCCATAAGACAAACGAAACAGCACTCTGTGAGCAGTGAACATGCTATCAAATGTGAAACGCAGCCATAAAGCAAAGCAGCCTCCCCCTTTTTTACCTCCCCCCTCCCCAGTCAAAGAGGCAAAGGAATATGTCAACGCTGATTTTAGTAAAAGGTATTTTGTGATTTGTGAAATTACCACGAGTGACTAGGAAGACATTGGAATGTATAGATCAAAAACCTGTTTAGATTATATAAAAAAACAACAAATGTAGAAAGAATTGTTTAATGTGACTATACTGAGATCTGAAGAGCACAAGAAATCTATCCCCCTCTTTCCCCTTCCCCCTCCCCCCGCTCTATACCCCTCCCCCTCTCAGTCAGCCCCAAGTCCCTCTGCCCCACAAGACCCAAAGTCCACAAAGCGCCGCAAATCTAGATGAGTACAGCTCTCCCCCTATTAGGTCTCCAACAAGCGTAGTATATTGGATTTCACGGAGGGTGTCGGGCCATATACCCGGTTCCCTCTCCCACTCCAGGCTTGGTATCCTGGAAGGATCTCCAGGGGTGTTTGACCCCGTCGCCTTTCTCACTCTCGTGATTAAGGTTATTTTCCTTGGGCCTGACAAAAGCCTGTCTGCTCTTTTCTTCCCCATTGTGTCCACCCTCCCCTCCCCTCCGCCGCCCTGAGGCATCCAATCCATCTCCCTCCACATCGTCCATGGACTTACGTCCCATGACCAAAAAAGTAGCTCTTGACATGGGAAATCCAAGAGCATCAGAGCCTGGAGCTCTGAGAATACCCCCCATGGTACAATGTCTTCCATCAAATTAATCTCACTTAACGTCAAAGGCCTCAGTTCAGTAAAAAAAGAGGAAACTAGTCCTTCAGGACCTAAACAAATCAATGGGTGACATTGTTCTCATCCAAGAGACCCACTTTAATTCCCCAACCCCACCCAATACATTCAAAAGCATATTCCCCCAGGCATATTTCGCATCCTCGCTAAGCAAAAAAAGAGGAGTAGCCATCCTTATACGAAACGGTGTCCCTTTCGTTCTAGCCAAGTCACTCCCAGATCCAGATGGTCAGTTCCTGGTACTCCAGGGCACCCTCTCAGGCACCCCAATTACACTTGTAAACGTATACGCCCCTAATGATAACCAACTTTCCTTCCTAAGAACCCTCCTTGATTCTTTAGAACAGCAATCTCTCTCATCCCTGATTATCGGAGGAGACTTTAACATGGTGGCCTCACATGCATTAGACAAATCAAACCCCGCACCCACCCCCCTACCATCCTCTCCCACTCCATATACCACCCAATCGCAAAAGAAAGCTAAGAAATTTAGAGACATCATTGAGGAATACTCACTAGTGGACATATGGAGGGCTCAGCACCAGGGTCAAAGGGACTACACCTTTTTCTCCACCCCTCATCAGTCCTACTCGAAGATTGATTATTTTCTAGGTACTAGTAACATCTTCCAGGGATCCTCCCAGTCAAACATAGGTCCAATCACCTGGTCCGACCACGCACCGATTGAACTTACACTATCCCTACCCTTTGTGAAAAACACCCAATACAAATGGAAATTAAATGACTCTATGTTGAACTGTCCTGAAACAGAAATAGCAATACGTCAAAAGCTATCAATGTTTTTTCAAATTAATGCAGGCTCCGTCGCAGCCCCAGCCATGCTCTGGGAGGCCCATGAAGCCTCCATCAGAGGAGACCTGATCTCAATCGCCTCATACAAAAAGAAAATTAATCTTAAACTCCAAAAAGACCTCTTAGAAAAGATCACCAAGCTAGAACAGCAGCATAAAACCATGGCTTCTAAAAAAACGCTAAAACAACTAAATCTAGCTAGATCGGCCCTGAAACAGACCCAACTCGAAGAAGTAGAGAAAGCACTGAGGTGGTCAAAGCAAAAATACTTCGATAAAGGCAATAAAGCTGATAGGCTCCTGGCCTCAAAGCTCAGGGGCGCCAGAGTTAAATCTCAGATAGCCCGCATACAGACAAGAAAAGGACAGATCACATACATAGAAAAAGAGAGAGCACAGGAATTCGCAGATTTCTATTCGGATCTATACAACCTTCATCCCCCAGCCCAGGACCCGGTTAGTCTTAATACAATCTCACAATATCTAGAGCAGTGAAACTTTCCCTCCCTATCCCTGGAAGAGCTGGAGAAGTTGAACAAAAGCATCTCCCAAGAGGAACTGAATGAAGCCATTAAATCACTCAAGTTAGCCAAAACTCCGGGCCCAGACGGTTTTTCGAACTCTTACTATAAGATGTTCATGCCAATCCTCTCCCCATACCTAATAGACATGTACAATTTCTTCCTCCAAGGGGAGCCGATCCCCGCTACGATCACAGCAGCAAATCTGGCTGTAATTCATAAGTTGGGTAGAGACCCGCTCCTCTGCGGCAACTACAGGCCCATTTCCCTGTTAAAAAACGATCTTAAAATCTACAGTTGGCAAACAGGCTAAATCCAATTCTTCCTAGACTCATACATGTAGACCAAGTAGGTTTTGTGTCAGGAAGACTGGCCTCCGATAATACCCGCAACATTGTGGACATAATTGACCACGTGCATCTCACCGGATCCAAAGCAAGGATTCTGAGCCTCGACGCTGAAAAAGCATTCGACAGAATCAAATGGTCTTTTTTAGACTAAACAATGCTGAGGTTTGGCTTCTGTGGCCCTTTCCTAGAGGGAGTGAGAGCCCTCTATCAAAACCCAACAGCGTATGTCAAACTATCAGGCGGCTTCTCGGATTCAATAAAAATTAGGAACGGGACCAGACAGGGTTGCCCGCTTTCCCCCCTGCTATTTGCCCTAACCATTGAACCCCTAGCAGCCAAAATTAGAGAAGAAAAAAGTATTAAGGGGATCCAAATTGCGGAACGAGAGTACAAAATTTCCCGATTCGTGGACAATGTGATTCTGACCCTCGCTGACCCCCTTGCCTCCCTCCCTAACCTTCAAAGGCTAATGACCCAATTTGGAATTGTCTCTGACTATAAGGTTAACATTGACAAGTCAGAAGCTCTAAATATCTCCCTCCTGGCCCAGACGTGGAAACTCATCCAAGCCCATTATAAATACAAGTGGAGCTCCACTTACATAAAATATCTTGGGGTCAAAATCCCAAACTCCTATAACACCCTTTACCAATATAACTACCCCCCCTATTTGACCAGATTAAAAAAGACTTGGAAACGTGGGGAAAAAAAAACAAATTTCCTGGTTTGGGAGAATAGTGTCCGTTAAAATGAACGTCCTTCCAAGGTTATTGTACAACTTCCAAACCCTCCCCATCGCGGTGCCACGCCCGGCTCTGAAGAACATCCAATCACTATTACTCCAATTCATTTGGAACGATAAGAGACCTAGGGTCCCAAGGTCAGTGATGCTCTCCTCAAGAGCAAAAGGACGCATGGGGGCCCCCAACCTAGTCAGATATTACCTCGCAGCACAACTGAAGCAGGCTCTAGTTTGGAATTGCGACCCGTCCTCGGCCTGTTGGCTCGCAATAGAGTCACATTACGCACAGCCCCACTCCATCCAAGTGGCACTATGGACCACAGGAGGAAGAGGGAGTGGACCACAGAGGTTCGACCTCAGAGCAATGAGATGCACGTGGGACGCATGGCTTAAAAGCAAAGGGAAGTATGGTCTGTTAGCTTTCCCCTCCCAGCTCACCTCAATCTTTGGGAAACCCAACTTCCCGCCTGGGTGCTCCCCAAGACAATTTGACCAACTCCAGGGTCTTAATATTAGGATGGTTGCCGATCTGCTGCAGAAGGGAGAGATCCTAACTTACCATGCATTAAAGGACAAATTCCAGATCCAGGACCTTCATCTGTTCAAGTACTTACAAGTTAGACACTTCCTACTCTCAATGTCCCCAACCTCCAAATTCCCCCCGCTGACCCGGTTTGAAACCCTATGTATTAAAAACACCTACCAGAGAGGCCTGATATCTGAGATATATAAAGCAACGGAACCGACATCAGACCCACCGAACCACCGCTATATGCAAAAATGGTCGGAGGAATTAGGTCTTCCAATAGACCTGGAGGACTGGGAGGATATCTCGGAGCAAGCTCCTAAAACTTCAATTTGCACGACAATAAAAGAAAATATTTATAAAATTATATTTCAGTGGTACCTGACCCCGGCCAGGCTGAGCCAAGTCTACCCCGGCACACTGGACCTGTGCTGGAGGGGATGTGGTCAAAAGGGGGATATGGCCCACATTTGGTGGTCATGTCCGGAGATTCAGAGGTACTGGACCATGATCCAGATGCTTATCTACGAGATCACGGGACTCCCCCTTACTTTGGACCCTCTGACATGGTGCTGAGCAAACCCATCGAAGATCTCCCCCCACCAATGTCATGGCTGATTACGACCATGTTTACAGCGGCCAGATGCTCTATAGCGGCAGCCTGCAAACAGATTAAAGCCCCCTCGAGAACCACAGTAGTTAAAAGGGTCAATGAGGTCATGACTATGGAGAAACTCACGGCTATGCTCCAAAAGAAAATGCCACACTTTTGGAACACATGGGACCATTGTCTAGAGAGATAAAACCTCAAAAAACGGAACCCCCGGACCAATTGTCCCCCCAGACTACTGTAGAGGAAAACAAAGATGTCTCTGGGTGAACCCTCACTCCCCTCCACCCTTCCAGCCACCCCCCCACGTTTGTCTCCTCCCTATCCCTCTCTGTCCTCCTCCCCCCCTCCTTCCCCTTCTCTCTCTTTCCTTCTACTGAAAAAGGAAAACTGTTATTGGTCCCTCTCTGATTGCACTGAGTTGAAATGTTGTGGGCCCATGACATTTCTGTATGTACACTTATATATGAATGTGACCAATAAAAAAAATATATAAAAAATGAAAAATCAGAAAAAATTATTTAAAACCTTTGAAAAAACAACGTCCTGTTCCAATATGTTATGCTCCCAGGTGGTTGCAACCCGTTTCAATGGGATCACCAATCCCTGAATAAATCTGTGAAAAAAAGATGAAAAAAACAGGCGCACACCTAGTGCATTAACGTAATAAAATATGTATTAAAGGAACATTAAATCAAACAAATGCCCACTCAGAAGAGTACTGTAAATATAAGCATTTATGAGATTGGCTCTCATAAGCCAGGAACGCGTTACAGTCGGTCCGACACGAGGTAGCAGCGTCCTCCCGTGACTCTCCTTCGTGTACCCGGAAATGGAATCCCTCTTATTGGGTGCTCGGCAAAAAGTGTCTCTCCGGGAGACAGTGATTGAAAATTCTCTGTGCCGGTAGCAGGATCGTAGGAGACTCAGGAACTCACGTATCTCTTCCAGCATCAACAGTGTTCATAGGCAAATGACGGCCACAATCAGACCACGCCCTACTCGTTTCGTCATCGATGATGACTTCATCAGGGGCTCCCCACAAGACAACCATATTTATAGAGAGGCACTTCATTAATTAATTAATTAAGCACATAATATACAATTCATATGTTTCTATGAGGATCTAGCTGAGTTTACTAGAGATCGAGGTGGAAAAGGGGACAAAATAGAGGATTCTCATATAATTGAAAACAATATCTGACATACATTAACAATGATCAATTATATTGACAAATGTTGACCTCAATTTCAATAGAAAGGAATGGAGAAAAATAACGAAAATATGGAATGTAGAAAAAAAAATATATAAGGAAAATTATATGGAAAAATATAAGGAAAAATATATAAAGAAAAAATTATATAATATAATATAAATAAATAATATAAAGAAGGAAGGGAGTGAAATAGTTATTAGACTTACACCAAAAGAGAAATAATATACATATTAAGACTATATTGCTGCTACCTATATTCAGTTGCACTAACTTTAGATATTTAATTTAACAATTAACCTCTTTCATATAAGAATATATGAATTTTCAGGATCTGGAGAGAAATACAATAAGGTTCCATTTCGACAGATATAGTAAAAATACAGTAAAAGTTTTTAGACAACCTATAATATTAGCCTTATCTACTGCAACTAAACCACCTCTGTCCACAAATAGATCAAGAATTAGCAACCTACAAATTACACATAGTTATATATACCAAATATCACACATCTATATGTCACATACAATATGCATGAATGTGAGTACCAGGTTGAATGATTCCAAGAGGAGCCAGAGGAGCAACAGATGGATTGAAAGCAAGAACAGAAGAAAAACGACAACTTGCTTCTGATTGTTACATTTAAATACCTTATAATGTGTGATATATTTGTGAAAGATAAATGTGTGTTCATTAAATTATATTGTATTAACTAAATATTATATATATAAACTAAACTAAGTGTAAATAAGTATATATAAACTTGACTAAGTGTAAATAAGTGAAATAGTGTTAAGAATATATGTTAGAGATATCCCTGTATGTGAGATTAATGTGGTAATGTGTGACCTATATGAAACCTAATATAACTAATGTAAACTAAATGTGTACTATGTGTGAAACCTAAATGACTAAAATAGAAATTGATTGACCATTTGTGAAGGAAAACCAGATACATCCATAGCAAATGGTGATGTACACCATATACTAACCACTATTAATATTTTTATATTTTAATTTATTTTCAATTGATCTTTAATAGTGTATAAACACATATTCTATATATATATATATATATATATATATATATATATATATATATATATGTGAACCTCAGTGACCAGACATATGACCATAGCCCGGAGGGAATGCATAAGCATTCAACCCAGACCTCCGGAGTATCACCCAATATAGCGAGTGATTAAATTATTGTACTTATGTCAATATGGTCATTGTGTCCCTTTGGGTAAGTGGTATCTAAAATATACATCCAATATGTTTCTCTTGTGCATAATCTTTGGAAACGATCTCCTCCCATATAGGAAGGGGGAATGAACTCAATGCCCATAACAGATAGGGATTTTGGATCCTTGTTACGGGAGAGACTGTGTGTTTGACACCCATGAATCACATTTCTACGATGCTCCAAGAAACGTGTGCTTAGAGCCCTTGATGTACGGCCGAGAAGGAATCCAGAGGTAGGAAGCGGTGCACAGCTGCAAAAACGGGCCAGCACCAATGCTGATAGAGTTAAAACTTATTTATTGAATAACATAGTAACGGGGAACAGAGACACTCTCTAACGCGTTTCAGGCAAACGCCCTTTTTCAAAGAGTACATTCGCATCTGATCAGGCTCCGTCTTATAGAAAATCCCCCGCCTCCAAACACCGATGTCACAATATGAATTTGGCGCGAACAACATATGGAGCGATCCTATTGGTGGAGCCCCCTTCCAATCAGCTGTCTACAATGGAAGGTGCGTCCCGTGTGGACGGGGGATAATCTACAGATACAAAGAGAGCAGATCTGTAACACTAACAGACAAAATTGAGACAAGAAAAGCATAAAATGAATACAGTGACATAAATTACAAAACAAAGTGATATAAACTGGCGAATTTGGTTCCCTATATAGGTCAAGGACACAGATAAAAATGAATGAATGGCTAAACTAATATACAGAAACAAGTTAGTTTAAATGTTCAAAATCTAAGATAAACAACATATTCACTTAAACAGTTAATGTGATCTGTTATTTCATATGAGGTGCCATTTGAGTAGGACGAAAATTTATTTGTTTTTGTTATATGCCTACAAGTAAGACAACGGCCTCTCCCACATCCAAAATTCCCCACCTTTTTGATTGAATCGGAATCGTCTACTTTTTTAGTTTTTAATTTACTTGGGGCTATTAAGGTTTTAATACTCCTTGCTTTTCTGAATACTATAGGGGCATATTTAGGTAATAGATGACCAATTATAGGATCGTTACGTATAATATTCCAGTGACAGTTCAAAATATTCCTAATTTGATGAGCGGATTGGTTAAACTGATTGATAAATTTAGGTGTAAATCCCCCTTTTTTTTACACTATTACCTTGGTCCCTGGTTTTACGTAACGATTCAGATTTAGCCTTAGATTGCTAGAACAATGTATCCCGGTTTAAACGACTGGCATCTAAAAATGCTTGATTAACAATAGACATATCGTAGCCCTTCTCCAAAAATGTATTTGACAGATCTTTGCCTTGTACCAAAAAATCAGTATACATTGAGCAATTTCACCGAATCCTGTGAAATTGACTTTTTGGTACATTGTTCAGCCATTTTTTATAATGGTTACTACCATATTGTAAGTAACTGTTTGTCGATACAGATTTAAAGTGTGTTCTGGTCTGAATTTGCTGTTCATCACTTATAAATAATTCCAGGTCCAGAAAAACTATGGTATCTGGGTGTATAGTGTAAGTGAATTTCAGACTCATCTGGTTATCGTTGAAAGATAACAGAATCTTCTCCAGGAGCTCCGTCTCACCATCCCAAATAATAATAATATAATTTATGAAACGGCCATAGAACACCAGACCCCCCCCCCCAGACGAGCATTCTCCCAAACATGGATACTCTCCCATAGTCCCATGTAGAGATTAGCATAACTGCGAATCTGGTTCCCATAGCCGTTCCACAGATTTGTAAATAATAAGTGTCCTCAAACAGAAAATAATTGTGAGTTAAAATAAATTTAATACATGCCAAAATAAATAACCTATGTGAAGGGTGCAAATTTAGATCCAATTCAAGATAGTAATTAATAGCCTGGATACCTTTTGTGTGATCTACACGTGTACAGTGAAGATACGTCACATGTTGCCCAGTGAAAGGTATCTTTCCAAACAATACCGAAGGTGGAATCAATGACATGCGTGCGAACGTAAACTGGTGACATATGATTGTAAATAATAGTCAACATATTGGGACACATTCGATGTCATTGACCCCACCCCCGATATTATAGGCCTCCCTGGTGGATTTACTGTGTCTTTGTGCAATTTGGGAATGTTGTAAAATATTAGTGTTCTAGGGTGTTTAATAAACAAAAACGTGTGCTCTAATTTAGTAATAATCCCTTTTGTGAATGCATACTGGAGGAGATTCCGGAATTCCAACTGATAACTCATAACTGGGTCCTCATTTAGAACATAGTAGGATGTGGCATCATGCAGAAGACGGTATGCTTAACGTAAATAGTCTGCACGGTCCTGTAGGACAATTGCCCCACCTTTATCTGCTTGCCGAACAATGAGCTCATAATTATTTTTTATATTTGTCAGAGCTATGTTTTCTTCTTTAGTCAAATTTTTTTGTTTAGATTCCACAGTGTTTTAACACAACCGCTCAAGGTCCCTGAGTACTACTGTATAAAATGTATCGATAAAATTGCCCTTTGATTGGTAGGGGAAATATACCGATTTAGGAACAAATGGTGATAATCTATACTTCAAAGTAGTTTCAGGGTCTATTATGCCCGAAAAAGAGTTTGGATCTGTCAATGTGTTATTTGTTATATATATATATTTATATATATATATATATTTATTTATATATATTTATTTTTATTTATATATATATATTTTTATATATATATTTATATATTTATATATATATATATATTTATATATATATTTATAAATAGACTCCTTACCAGGTAGATCCAGGATCCCAGGGCCACAAAGCAAGGAAGAGACAAGCTTTAACCAAAATAAATTGAATAAATTCATAATCCTGTAAAGAACACACTTTGTTTTTGACAAACCGTTTTTTTATTGTTTACATGTACACTATACTTAGTCCGTGTGTGTGTGTGTCTGTGTGTGTGTGTCGGATTTTACAAAAAATAATGCCAGATGTGATACTGTTTTCCTCACCCTTTGTCCAGTGGTCTGGAAGGCCCCCCCCGCTTCACAATATCAAAGCATGAGCAATCCCACTGGATCTACCTAATCCGCAGTCCCCTCAATGTCCAGGTTACCCCTTCCTTTCCTGCAATGTTCAAGTGGAAGGAGGCGGTCCTACCTGTCTTCTGGTTCGGGGAGTTCCGATGTCTCGCTGAAGCTTGAGTAGCTTCAAAATCTGAAGCAAAGCAGTATAGGTTATTTCGGTGTAGTATAGGACAGTTAGATATAAGGGTATAGATTCCAATACGAAGGGAGAGAGAGGAGAGAGGGAGAAGCTGAAAGGATGGGAGAGGAGAAGAAGGATAGAGGAGAGATAGGGAGTCAGGGGTGGGAATAAGACAGAGGGCATACCAAGAGAGGGAGACGGCGAGACCAGAGAGGGAGAGGGGAGGACCAGAGAGAGGGGAGTACAGGGAGAGTGGAGATGGGGTACTGACTGACTGGGGTAATTCTGACTGGGTGGGGGTGCTGATAGCCTGGAGTGTGGTACCTCTGGTGTCACACACCACACACAACAAACCACTCTGGAATAATCAAAAACAAGCCGTGTATTAAGACGAAAAACTGGCACAAAACACAATCACTGACTTTTTCGGTCCTAACACAGGACCGTTCTTCTCAAGGAGCCTCCCCTGAGAAGTCCCTGTGTCGTAGGACCGAAACGTCGATATGATTGTGCATTTTTTTTTTCTTCTAATACCCAAATCTTTTGGATATTCCTGATGTGCTGTCTCATCCTTGCTTGTGGCCCTGGGATCCCTGGATCTACCTGGTAAGGAGTCTATTTATAAAGTCCGTCCTGTTGGGACAAGCACCTTTTTTGCTTTACGGTGTGTAGCCATCTGTGCCTATATTTTATATATATATATTATATATAATTTATATATCTTATATTTATCTATATATATTTATTTCTTCAAAATATATATATAATAATATATATATATATATCTTTTTAATATATCTATTTTTTTTTATTTTTTTATATCTAATATTTATATATAATCTATCCCTCTTTCTCTCCTCTACTCTCATTTTTTCTATCTCTCTATCTATTTTATATATTCTCTTTTTTCTATCTCTCTCTACTCATATATATATCTATATATCTTTTCTCTCTACATCTCTCATCTCCTTTCCTCTCTCTCATCTATCTATATTTCTCTCTCTCTTTTTTTTACTATCCGCCTCTTTCTATTTATCCTCTCTTTTTTTCTCCTCTACTCTCCTAATTCTCTCTCTTTTCTCTTCTCTCATAAATATGTTGTGGAGGGTTGAGGAACACCCCTGTCCACATTAATATATCTGTACGGCCAAACAAAATCATTTTAAAGTCAAGCTCTCTGTTTGGATGTGTGTAGGTTAACTATCCTTACAGCCCTTATTCCGAACTTTATTGTTTAGAACAATTTTACGGCTATGAGGGCGCCTGTTTGTTTTGTTCTGTGTTTTTGTCTCGATAGTACGTTATTCAGGAGCTGCGCAGGACCACACCACCTGATAGGAATCGATCCGATAGATAGATAGATAATGTGTGATGTGCCTGCGACTCCCCCATCTGTTTAAAAAAAAACACCTGCACCCAGCAAACGCAATTATTAGTGCCCTGGTTATCTATAATAGATATATATATATAAATATATATATATAACTGTATATCTAGTATAATATTATATACTATATAGATCAAGGAACGTCACAGCTTGCACTCAATGTACTGGTACTGGTTCATCAGACAGATGCCTAGTCTCAAATAAGTAGAAAAACACATTCCAATTCTCTCGTGTCCCGTTAAGAAAAGACTGCACTCGGTTCAGTAATCAAAATTACCAACTGTATTGGGCAATCTGAATAAAAGATAAGTCACCCAATCCGACGTTTCTTCCTGGAATAGGACCCCTTGAGAAAGTCCGAGTCCAGGACCGAACGTCGGATTGGGTGACTTATCTCTTTTTTCAGATGCCGCAATCCAGTTTTCGGATATGAACTGAGTGTGCAGTCCTTTCTTTACGGACCGAAGACTAAGGTAATTTGTTTTTACAGAGGCGGCGACTTTTATTTGTAGTTGTCGGCTACTACAACAACGCAAGCCGGGGATGCCCCGCATTGCTAGCCGCACTCCCTCGTGGTGCCGCCCATCACTCGACGTACGATGTCATCAGGGGAATGTGGGTGTTTCGTCATCGGGTGCCCTGCGCCCTCTGCATAAACGCGCCGTCCGGCTCCCCGAGGGAGCCCTGTGTCCCGCGATGGTGGGGGGACGGCGGCAGGGGAATGTTCCGCGGGGACCCGGCGGAACCCGGGCGTTTAGAGGGAGAAAGCCCCGCTCGTAGTGCTCTCCTCAAACGTGTCTTTCGGCGTTCGCGCCCTGCACACTGTGTGGGCGCGCGCTAAAGGTTACTACTGCGCGGCCAGAGAACGGCAAATGCTCGCAATAAATCAAACTACGTCCGCAGCGATACTATATATTAATATATATAGAATATATGATGTGTATATATATATCTATAGATGTGGTAATATATATATATAGATTGTGTATATATATATATATATATATTCATACTCTATCTACTAGATGTGTATCTACTATCATAGATTGTTGTAATATACTTAGATATCTATATCCTATATCCTATCATATCTAATATATCTATATATATATCTATATATATATATCTATATCTTGGTCGACAATCCACCAAAACTCTAACGGTCGTCAACCATAGTCCCGCTCCCCGCTTTAAAAACAAAATAAATTGAATAATTCCTGAAAAGACACACACTTTTGTTTTTGACAATCAGTTTTTTATTGTTTACATGTACACTATATTAGTCGTGTGTGTGTGTCTGTGTGTGTTTCGTATTTTACAAAAAAAATTGCCAGATTGATACTAGTTTTTCCTCACCCTTTACTCCAGTGTCTGGAGGGCCCCCCCGCTTCACAATATTAAAGCAGACAATCCCACTGGATCTTTACCTAATCCGCAGTCCCTCAATGGTCCAGTACCCCCTTCCTTCCTGCAGATGTTCATATGGAAGGGAGGCGCTCCTACCTGTCTTCTGGGTTCGGGGGTTCCGATGTCTCGCTGAACTGATGAGCAGTCAATCTGAAGCAGCAGTATAGGTTATTTCGGTGTAGTATAGGACAGTTAAGATTAAAGGGTAAATAAGATATCCAGATACAGAGAGGGTGAGAAGAGAGAGAGAAGGAAGGGGAGAGTGAGGAAAGAGGAGGGAGAGAGAAGAGAAGGGAGAGAGAGAGAGAGGAGGTCAGGGGGGGTGGAGAATAAGACAGAGGGGGCATACCAAGAAGAAGGAGACGGCGAGACCGAGAGAGTGGGAGGTAAGGGGAGACCAGAGAGAGGGGAGACAGGGAGAGTGAGATGGTGATGACTGCTGGGGGTGGGAATTACTGACTGGGGGGGGTGACTGACTGGGTGGGGTACTCTGGTGTCACACCACACCCCCACAAACACACAACAAACACACACACACAACACCCCACACACACCAACACACACAACCCCCCACACCACACACACACACCACACACACACCACACCACTCTCCATATTATACACAACACACAACACACCTTTCCCTCCACATATATACAACACACACACTTTCTCTACACACACGAGGGGAGGAGGAGGAAAGGCCGTGACCAGCACCACATGCACCCCCCCTTCCCCCGCACCCCATCCTCTGCTCCGCGGACCGGGGGGAAGCGGGGACCGGGGGGACATGCCCGATCCATCTACTCGCCACGCGGCTGACACAGGGACCGGGGAAAGCGGACATCCCCGCTCCCATCCGGCGAGCTGACACAGGGACCTTGAGGAGGTGTGGACCTGGGGGGACACAGCACCAGACGGCTGGGGCTCGGCCACTGCAGGGGCTTCCACTATATTTCCTATTGATCTACTAAGCCAACACCTTGTACTGAGTGCTCAAATCCAGGTCACCCCAGGTCAGCACCTGCTCTGATCTGACATCCGCTGTGCAATCAACTTGATTTGCAAACACCTTGTTATTTTGTGAGTATTCTAGGTGTATATATATGTGTTCACTTCTTCCTGTCCTTAACTGACCAACCACTTGCAAGGGTCCCATTCGTGGCCCGAACGTTGGTTTTGTTGTTTATTTTTTCATCACTGTTTTCAATTCGGGAGTGCTGCCTGCTTATTTCGTTTCCAAACGTATACGTATTGTTTATATTCTTCATTATAGGATCTGCACCCCCACCAGTGGGCTATTATTACTGAGTGCTTTAATGTTCTTTTTTCTATATATATATATAATATGTAGAGTTTCAGTACCCGTTTTAGCCGAGTTCAATATCAAAAATAAAATAGATGATACCGTTCTGGTGGCTAACGAATGCTTTATTTGTGCGAGCTTTCGAGATACACTGATCTCTTCTTTGTTCGGCGAGTTACAATGAATGAAGCAAGCAAAAGCATACTATAATCAGTGTCTATTGGAATGTTATCTGTGCTGTCCTTCCCCCGTGTGGGATGTGTTATGGCTGAGGTGTCAAATGTTCCTGAAGCAGTGATGAAAGAGTGTGTTAACTGGTACATTACATACATAATATATATTATATATAAGATTAGTACTATAAAATATATTATATATATTATATATATATATAACATATATATATATATATATTAAAAAAATAATTAAACAATAATATATATACACACAATATATCATATATACACATATATATAAAACACAACATATTATACATATTCAACACATATATATATATATCTATATATAACATATATATACACAATATATACAACATATATACTATATATATAACAGTGTTCGACATCTATACATTTGCACGCCCGGACGAGTGGATTTAAACATTGTGCGTGCTCCTATTTCGCAAAGCCCAGCACAACACGTTTGGTACTAGGTGGGCGAATAAATTTTTTTGTTCGGGCGAGTAGATTTTTGTGGGATTTGTCGACCACTGCATCATAATATACTATTATATTCTAGATATATTATACTATATATATATATATATAATAATCATATATTATATATATATATATATATATAAAAACACACAAAAAGTATGTTGCTCAACACATAATATATATGGTTAACTCAAGCCCTTAAATTATACTGACTATTGAGGTAAAATAAATATAAACCCCAAATAGAATCGCTTAAAGAAAATCTAAAAAGGGAACCTGAATGGTGCTAGGGTATAATGAAAATATGACACCCACAATTGAAAAGGACAAAGACAATCCCCTATATAGCACTCTAAATACACCATAAACAAGTCTACAAAAAAAAGAATTAAGCTTAAAGACCAAATCCTCTGCCGAGTCAGAAAATGAAGAAGATTTATTGAAAATACGCAAGACACACTAACTTAACAAAACATACTAAAGACAGCCAAATTTTTTTAATATATGAAAAAGACTACTAATCAAGGAATGCTATGTTTGAACAAAAAAAGCTAGAATTGTCTAATCAATATCCAATAAATAGTTAATGACACAGAAAAGCTTAATGTAAAAAAGTATAAACAATACAAAAATTTGTATATCCCTGCTGGCAAAAAAACGCCTGATTGCAAGATGTAAATGTAATCACCGGCATGGGAAAAGTATGTAATCAATGACCCAGTCTATAGCCAGGGAAAATAATATATCGCCAGGAAAAAAAGGAGAAAAAACACCCCCAGGGAAAAAAGTATATAATAAAAAAAAAAAATCATACCTGAACAGCAATTCCCAAAAATATAAACAATGAATACTGATGCAGCAAGAAATATACTATAATGACATATGAGCAAACAGAATCAATACGTATGGAGAACACCGCAGTGCAGAGCGCACTGCAAGGACAATACTAGCCAAAATAGCAAGGAGAGATAATACTCAGCTGCAGCTTAATTGCGTGAGGCATGTGTCCATATAGTTGAGGGGATGTGTTTCAGTGCTTGCTCATAGCGAAAATAGGAAAAGTCCAGTATGCTGCAAGCAGGTCCTTTAGAGTCAAACCAATAAAGATCACAAAAGGCTGTCTAAGTAGTTAACACTCAATGCGTTTCAACCGTCGTGTGGCTTCTTCCGGGGACAAAATAACAAAAGTCCTTTTGTTTCAATTGTGTGTGTGTCTCATATATATCTATATATATATATATAATATATATATATATATATATATATAGATATTATATATATATATATACACACACACACACACACACCACACACACACACACACACACACACACACACAACCACACACACACACACCCACACACACACACACACACAACACACAACAAACACACATATATATATATATATATATATAATAATTTTACTCACTATAGGATTTGTTTTTATTTTGATAGAGCACTTTGTGAGGTTTTTTTTTTTTATTTTCACTGGTTTATGAGTGGCGCTACTATATCACTTCTTTTTTTGTATGTAATCTATATAGATACTGTATATATATATATGTATATATATTGTACTATATATATATCTATATTATAATATATATAATATAAAATATATACATACATAATATAATACATACCAGTAACATATATACACAATAATATAATATATATATATAAATAATATATATATCTATAATATATACCAAAAAAGATAGTGATTATAGTAGGCGCCACTCATAACCAGTGAAAAATAAAAAAAACCTACAGTAAGCTCTATTCAAAATACAAAACAATCCTATAGTGAGTAAAATTTTAAAAATACTACTGACACAAACTAAATAACACACTATTACATATGCATAAAAATTATAAATATAATTAAAAAATATTAAATAGTCCAATTGTAATAGTCCAACACCCACAAAATGAGTACCGATAGGTAATGCAGAGTACAAGTTACAGGATCCAGGGAGTCCACGGCACTCTCTGATGGAAGAACCACTTCCAAGGCAAATTCTATAGAAACAAAAAGAAAAAAACAATCCCTTTGATAAGTTGCATTATTGTGACGAAACCGTCAGGGACGTAAATTACGACATTACCGTCATTACGTTGTCTGCATGCTTACGGCCGGCTCAGCGTGCAGGAGCGGTATTGAGGCTACCCTCATGGTCACATTGCGTGGAGGACTTCATTTGATCGCGAAAGGACAGACACTGTTCGGATGCACGACTAGGGATTCCAGTTGGTTTCTAACACGTCTAACACTACGCTGCTCCTCCAGTCCGACCCTGCTCTTTGACTATGATTTCGCATTCCTGATCGAACCTCGCCGGTCTAAGGTCGGTGCTTAAATAACCCCAACACTCAGCCACAGGGTCCGACCCTGGTTTTTGGTGACAACAACCGGGACAGTCCCTATTTGAATTTTTTGGCGGGCATTGACATAATCTGCATGTGTTAAAAGTGGGCTTACTGTTACCATACTACTTAACCTGTCGTGCGAGTGGTCCAACATTATTCAGTAAAATACCCCATTACTTCTGTTGATTCATGCACATTGAATATATTTCGAATATACATTCCTCTGTGCTTGATTTATTTTCTAAAGCAGCGATGCCAGAAGAAAGTATATTCCAAAGGATCTCCGCATGAAAAACGGACATGTACAAGAGAGGACACGGATTTTACAGATCAAACGCTGGTTCCTGAATCGGCCTCGATTTAGCACAAAGCACTGTCAGCTATTATGCTCATGGTCAGGGCAAAAAGTGTCGAGTGGAGTCCCCCAGTCAAAACAGAGTAAGTATGTTGGTTTCTTTCTGCAATTACTGTATTACTCAAAAAGCTATTCTTGCTATCAAATAGCCATGTTTTTGTTTCTCTGTTTCTTTTCAATTCTTTAGGCCCAGCAATTACTGTAATTAATGTGCAGTACTTAGACAGTACACGGCAGTGTTGTACTGTACACTACTGTACTGTAGGTAAAAGTGTGGTTTTACTGTACCCTGTAAATTTCTTCCTTGTCATTGCAGAGCGTATCTATGATAAGGGGAGGTCAACAGGTAAAAAAGAGTGGACGAAGCACAGGCATGGATCGAAAGTGGCGAGACTTTTTCAGGATGTCATCTTTTTGACGAGACAACGTAGCTCTTGGAAGATTTATCACTTTGCATTACACCAAAAAAAGGACGCCTATCCTGAAGCCGCAGCCCAAGCACACCAGTGAAGATTTTGTAGTGGGGTTGCGATTTCTAGACATGGACCAGGATGCATATCATGTTTGATGGTAAAATAATGCTTAAAGTCACATGCTGTAGCCTTATGCGCGTCTGTACAGCTGTAGTGTATCTGTTCCCTATGTTCTTTATTTAACATATTGTTTCTCTCTTGTTCCAGGAATCTAGGACAAAGTTTTTTTCAAGAGCAAATAGTCACCCGTATTGTTGAATCATTAGGCATGATTTTCCCTCTGGTGGTCACAGGTTCTTCCAGGAAATTACCATAAACATACCAACCGCTCTACTGTGGGTGAAAAAATTAAACCAAATCACTATAATCACGCATCAAACCTATAAACCCTAACATATATACTAATAAAAATAAATAGGTGCTCTACCAACAGAGAGAGAATCCCTTTTTTTTTTTTGGGAAAACCCTACACGTGATCCCTCACAGACTATCTTAATAGAATGGGGATGGCTCGCCTCAGGAATAAAACAGCCTATCCACAAGGCATTTATACAAGCATGACAACAAAAAACAAGAAACATATAATACAACACAATGATCCTTGGCGCACTGACAGATATTACATGACAAAGAGAATTTGTCCATGTATCAAATGATGATGAAGGATAAAATCCACAGTTCACAGTATCCCGTTCCTTTTAGATTGGAAGCTGATCTGGGAATAAAACCAAAACAGCCATTGCGCAGTACCACTATGGTCAGTTCGTTCACCCCCACCGTTGCTACTACTTACTAAAGTAGATTACAAAATGGGCCTCAAAGTATCTTATTTTCTTCACGTTGGCTCCGACTTAATCCTGCTGCTGGTGACGTGATCCTTACTTCCAGCGTCAGCACCACCATAGACTGTGGAAACAAAGATGGACACCAATAGTGTGATACCATAACCATTTATGCTAAAAATAACAGGGTAAAAAACATGCACCACATGCCGTTATGCCCTATGTATGGTCCTACAATGTGCCGTCCGCTTACATGGGAGGATGACCGAGGATTGCAGGGAAGGCTGAGAGTTGGCGTGGGTCCCCGCTTCGTGGCCGCGACTCGGAGCACCTAGTCCCTCCTCCGGTTGACGTTCCCCGCTAATCAACCTCTTCTCCTCTCAATGGGTATGCACTAGTAACACGTCCTGGAACTCCACCCTACGCGGCGTTCTGTGCTGCTGACGTCACTTTCTTCAGGGGTAATGGAGCCTGGGGGGCACTGAAGGTTATTTGTACAATTGTGGCTAGCTGTCCAAGGGATATCCCATTGGATAATTATCCTCACTGGAACTCCTACTAATTGTCCACACATGAGGATAAAGGGCAATGTGAAGAAACTAACTTCCCCACTTCATCCCTGGACAGTAACAACAGCTTATACATACACTACAGCATAATTGGTGGAATAATACATTTAAAAAAAAGCGGTACAAGGACTATAATTAATATACTATAATGCCAATCACTAAACAACTACACATAAAAATACATCATCAAAATCAAAAAGCTATATGTATATAAAAAAGTTAAAAAGTAACTAGCAATATTGTAAATCTAAATTGTTGATGGCTTATTGAGGCAAGCTCCCAGCCATTGCCAACATAGAGGATCCAAGGTGGAAAGAGAAAATTGGTTTTAATTAATCAGATAACCTGGGTTTAAAGCAATATCCAATATCAGCAGGATACAGACCTAACTATCCCTCAAAAATGCGGCCAGGTCAAAATTTCAATTTGATCTCTCCGGGGTCTGGTTTTAAGGTATATATCCAGTAGCTTCGCGTCTGGATATAAGATTTATTTTTCACCCCCCTCCATTTTGGCTTGGACATTCAACCTCCGTTTGGCAAAATTAACCCTTCAGGATTTTGGCCATGTTTAATTTTAAAATGGCTGAGACACTGTGTGTCTCCAGACCCTTTTAATATTATAACATGTTCCGCAAGACTCGTTTTAATGGTCATACCTGTTCGCCATACATATTGTATCACACAGCGGCACGATCTACATGTAGACCACAAAAGGAAGTCTTGCAGAGATGAATGACTTGATGGGGAATTTATTCCCTGTAACATTAGATTGAAAATTGTTACATTTAGAGCTATAACTGCAGCCAATGCACTACCACATGTAAAGAATCCATCTAATTCCTTTACCATGTGGTGTTTTTGTGTGCTTTCATAGAATTAAAATGGACACTCTGGGATAGTTTAAGTTTTAGATTATCAGCTTTTTTAAAAAACATCTGAGGTGTGCTTGGTAGTATTTGATTTTAAGATTGTATCACCCTGTAAGATACCCCAGTGTTTCTTAATTATTTGTTGTTATTTTATTGGCCATTCCATTATATTGGTGATAAAGGGAATAAACTCAACACCATCTGATTGTTTTGATCTCGTATAATTCATACCAATAGGAGCATCTCTATTACACTTTTTTACAGTCTCTCGGCCCTCACAAACCTTATTGGTGTTATATTCTCTCTGGATAATTATCTTTAAGATCATTGGCCTGCATCTCAAATATCTCTGGTTGAGAGATCCTTCCTTTTGGTTCTTAGAAAACTGGCCCTGGGAATATGTTAATCCTTCTATGGTTGTGATTGGCTAGATGCCAAGATGTTTATTACATCTACCTTTTGGTAAAATGTCTTGGTCCAATGGACCCTTTCTTCCATGAACAAGTAGATCTAAAAAGTCTATAGTTGATGGGCTGGTGTAACGTGAATTTAAGATTCATTTATTATTGTTCAAATATGTTTTGAACTTCCCCAGATCTTCTGCGCCTCCACCCCAGATACATAGCACTCGTCTATATAACGTTTCCATAGTACAAGGCTCCCCCAAAAGTGCCCCGATTGGATTACTATCCCTCCTCCACATGCCATAAAATGTTGCAATAGCTGGGGCGAACCTTGTACCCATGGCAGTGCCACATATCTGGAGGAAGAAGCTGTTGTCGTAACTAAAATAATTTATGCGTAAGGATAGCGCGTATCCCGTCTACGTATATAGACGACGTGCTATTATCTGGGGTGGGAGGCGCTGCTATCCTTGGATAATTTTCTATTACAGGGCTGGGTAGCTGGTTGCCAGAGGTTCCTCTGTTAATTATACACCACAGCAAGTTCTCAGTCAAAGTACCCAAAATGTATAAAACCACATAGTAAGGTACCGAACACACATTTATTAACAGCAGAGACCACATGAAATGCACTCACATGTTCAAGGATCTGCAGCGCAAATTACATAGTTACATAGTGGATGAGGTTGAAAAGCGTACTTCCATCAAGTTTAACCTATGCTAAATTAGACAACAGATACTTTATCCTATATCTATACACTTATTGATCCAGAGGGAGCAAACAAAAACCCAGAATCAATCATCCAATGATATCTCATAAGGGGAAATAAATTCCATCCTGACTCCAAGATTGGCAATCGGATTAATCCCTGGATCAACATCCTTCCCATGAATGCTTATTTGTATATCCCGCTATACTTTCCTATCTAAAAAGATGTCCAACCTTTTTTTGAAAATCAATTGTATCTGCCATCACAATCTCCATGGTTGTACTGAATTCCACATTTTTAACTGCCCTTACGTAAAGAACCCTTTCCTTTGTGCTGG
Source organism: Ascaphus truei (assembly GCA_036426205.1). Lineage (NCBI taxonomy): Eukaryota > Metazoa > Chordata > Amphibia > Anura > Ascaphidae > Ascaphus > Ascaphus truei. The sequence continues at coordinate 56,698 of WSYH01002776.1, read as the reverse complement.
TGAAATCTTCTTATTTCCTCCACCTTTCCTTTCCTTAACCATAAGGCCCCAGAGTCCTTTGTACTGCCCGTGGGATGAATAGTCTCTTTGAAAGCTCCTTGTATTGTCAGTCCCCCGAATATATTTGTATATAGTTATCATATCCCCTCTTAGACCCTCTTTGCTATGTAAACCAAATCTAATTTAGCTAGCCTCTCCTCATTAAGTTCGATGTGCCATCCCCTTTATTATTTTTGGTGGCTCTCTTCCTGCACCTCTCTTTTGTTCCATATAGTGTGTTTCTTAGTTTTGGTGCCCAAATTGTACTCCATATTCAAGTGTGGTCTTACTAATGTTTTGTAAAGGGGCTAATTACCGTATGTTTACTTCCCTTCCATCCTTGCCCGTTTAATGTAAGATAGATCTTTGTTTCCTTGCAGCTGCTGCATGACTTGGGCACTATGCTAAGCATGCGGTCTACAAGAACTCCTAAATCCTCTCCATCAAGGATTCCCCCAATTTCTCCCCTTTAATTTTTGTATTTCGCCTTTTTATTCTTGCATCCCAAATGCACACCTAACCATTTATCTGTTTAAACCTCATCTGCCATTTACCTTTCCAAACCGACGGACAGAAATAACTTACTACACTTCTGGCTTCTAGCTTTTCCATCCTCCTGGACCACTGTATCACTCCTGCCGTATAGTCAATTTTTGCGCGCAAAGCGTATAATAAGCAGTCCATCTAAAATAACGAGGGCACTGGATAAGATTCAGGTCTAAATTTTGCTCCAGAGGTTATCCTAGGAGATACTTGTCCAACCAAACGTATAAAAGCCTGAAAGCTTGGACACCCACGGGACAGGTTGTTTGTGAAAAAAGGAAATACTCCATCCATTTGTTTCACTTTCAATACAAATAGTGGTCATATTAAATATTCATACAACCGACATTGGTCTCTCTCTGGAGCAGTGACCCAATGTTGGCTCCGCACTATCTGAAACTTCCATTATTTTTCGTACAAAGAGGAAAGAATCTTTCGGGATCGCCTAGTTAGGGCGACCTTGGGGGACAACCACTAAACAATATTTCTGGCACTCCGTTCTGGGCACCAAGTCCGAAAGGTGTGTTGCTACAGATCTTAGTAGCGTACCCATTTCATATATATTTGGAGGGTCCCACTTTCCAAAAACCTGTGCTCTGGTAAAATTTTATAAAATTAGAGACTTCTATACATGCTTTTCAAAGGACGTCATATATCTTATCAAATGTCCATGCGGCAAGGACTATGGTATGTGGGTGAGACCACCCAGAGGGTGAAGGACAGGTTTGGACAGCATAAGTAAGCGGCTATACGCAGATGTGACACCTGAAGCACCGGTAGCACATCATTTCCACAAAGCCGGGCATACTGTGAGTCAACTGCGTACCAGGTAATAGACGGCATTAAATGTGCGACGTGGAGGCAATCTACATAAGATGTTGCTACAGAGAGATCAAATGGATAAAGAACCCTTGTCACTATGACCCCATCGGGCATGAACAAAGTACTCAATATGGGTTGCTTTGATCACATCTGAACAAAGTGCCCCTTGCTTTCCTCTTCCACAGTTGCCACAGAGTGTCTCTCTGGCTCCATGGTCTTTGTGATGCCTGGTACCCTTACTAGTGTCTCTAGTGCCCCTTTTATTGGGGTATGTGTCTGTTGGTGTTGGGTACCTGCGTCTTGCCGCCTGTACGAATTGATCCACTTTAGCCCGTGGTAGGTGTCCCCCACCGCTGGCTGACACCCTGGTTCTATATAGTTCCTTGTGTAATCTTGTCCAATGTTTAGGTGGTCCCCAATTACCCACCAGGTCATATTTTCATAGATTTATGATCATTATTTATGTATAATAGTACCTCTTTATACATTATTTTTTTGTGTGTTCAGTTCTTTTCATACATTGCTTAGCTTATGAGAGGACCAAATAATACTCTGCTTTTTAATATGGTTGTTTTTTATTTTCACCTATTTTAGGTAGCCCTCGAGGTAATCCTGTGGAGGTCCTACTATATAAACTAATTTCCACACATCTAAATATGGTTTGGGATCGTACGGCATGCTGCCAGAACCTCCTATACTGCTCACTATCAAAAGATTCGTTTCTTCAGCTCCAGGGGACAGGCACGGCGTCAGTGAAGTTTCGTGGTTACCATGGTAACCCGATCTTTTACATTTACAAGGAGGAAGGAGAGAGTGATACAGGCGCTATGGACACTACCACCTGCATGCTATGAGGCTGATTGGACAACGCGCACAGCAGATGACGTCAGGATTCCCTTAAGAAGCCTCATGAACGCACATTCACTGCAAACACACCCTCTAGAGTGAGGAGCAGGCTCGTGTTTCGTGTGTCCTATTAACTAAGACTGTCTGATTTGCATTACTCCTGATTTGCCTCCTCTCTTTGCTGTTCTCTGGTGTTCTCATTGTTGCTAGTTCACTAATACATTGTAGCTTGTTTGCATGTAGTTTTGTCCCTGAATATATTCTATACAAAAGTTAAACTGTGGATTTATTTTGCCCAATTTGTTTAGGGATATTGATGTGTATTTAATTAGAATATACTTAAATTTGGTGGGGTCTTCTATTGTTTTTACTTATTTCAGTTCTGTTGTTGTGGGTTCTGGGGCTAGGGAATTACCCTCTTGAACCCTTGGGACTGAGGGGAACGGGCCCTGACGAAGGACAAGTCCGAAAACGTTGCCCCCCTAACCCCCCGTCATGACCCCCTTTTTTTTGGTTTCTTGTTTCCCCTTCCACATCACCTCACCTTACCCTTCGTTGTCCCATCCTCCTTTTCCTTTATCCCTTATCCTCCTTTACATCCCACGTATGGCCTACCTATTTTTTATCTGTTCTCTCTATGTGCCGTTGTCAGTTGTTTGACTTATTTGTGCACTGATTAAATTTTCAAATTGGTGATATATACCAGTTGACTTGTATCTATTATTAGGGTGTGCTGGATTCTTAGTAAATTTACCTGCCCACGTTTTCCAGTCTCTCCAATTCATTCTGAAGAGAATTACATCCTGCTCTGATTCTACTAACCTTACACAATTTAGTATCATCAGCAAAGATGGGACTTTTGCTCTCGATGCCAACCGAAAAGTTTAAAAAGCAGGGGTCCAGTACCATCCCTGATATACTGCACTCAGACTTTAGCCCAACTGAAAAAGTTCCATTTATGACAACCCTCTGTTTGTCTGTTCCTTTAACCAGTTTTCAATCCAGTGCAATATTATTATACTGAGTTCATATTTCTTTATTTTTGTACACCAACCCTTGTGTGAAACCGTATCAAAAGCCTTTGCAAAATCTAAGTAGACACAAATCAACTGCATTACCCTGGTCATGTACAATGTGCCGTCCCAAAGCATGATTACTCAGGCTCGTGCAGATGGTTAGGCTGAATCCCACTTCTCTCTCTCCTTGCGGCCACGATCTCCATACACGGGATCCTCCTGATGACGTCAACCCACTGTGCCGCGTCCTCCTCTCTCCTGTGCTTGCTGGACTCGCGTTGCATACGCAAAATTAGGCTCTACCCTACGTGTTTCGTGACTGTTGACGTCACTTCCTGATTAAATGTTAGCCTTCTATTAAAGGTAATTGAACGTTAACCATTTTATGTTCGCACTTACTCCTCCACTTTATACTTAATATATACAGAACTGTATCTATAGTATTTGTATTAGAAAATACGTGTTAATACCTATTTTTAAAATTCATTGCTGTTTCATGTACGGCAAGTTAGAGTTTATTCATTGGTGTGGCTTCAGTAGTGTTAACTAGTCAAGGCCTTCAATTCACTAATCCTGGCAGGCCATTTTTCTTTCTTTCTTTCACAAGGTTGGCACTACTGGAAGGGGGGGGGGGGTGTCCAAAGCTTATTGTACTGTTGTGCATAATAACTGTCAACAGTCAATATTTGTTCAATTACCCCCCTCTCCAATGAACTAGAACTCCACTGTCGTTTACAGGTGACTCAGCTAACCCCATGGAATTAAAAAATCACAATATTCAAAACTTGAAACAATCAGTGTATGTGTCTTGTGGTGTGAATGTCGTATTGGTGAGTGTGTTGTAGGGGGATTGGAGGGGGTGGTGTTGTGCAACAAAATGTGTCTGTCTTGGTCCAATGCTGGTATGAGCCTACAAAGGATTGAGTTGAAAGAAATCATTAGACTGTTGTAAAATACGATAAAATTTATGACTCCCTTGATACAGTATCATGTTTTGTGTGTGGATATTTCCTACACAGTGATACTGCAAGCAGACAACCTACCCACAGTTTGAAGTATTGAATAGAATTCCACCGCCTCTCCCCCCCCAAAACAAATATGACACTAAGACACCTCATAGAGAAATAAAAATATAGTGATTGTTTAAATGTAAAAATTGATAAAATATGAGAAAAAATGCATAACAAATTTTCATTAAAAGCACTAATTTATTAAGCCCTGCTCGAGGGGAAAAAGAAAAAAAAATGTTTCTCTGTGTAATTTGGGGATGAAGCGTGCAGGATTCTTTCAACTGCAATCATTTAATGTTAATAAAAGTAGCAGTCCCTTGAGACCATGTTTTTTTGTATGATCTAGCAGATGAAGCCTACGCAAAGTTGAAGGTATAGAATCAAATATTCCCTCCCCCCACAAAATGAATATTTTTTCTTTTCCAGGGTTACTTGACTGAATAAATTACACATGCAAAGCCCCAATTATACAGTAAAAAGCAACCTCATTACTAAATAATAATTGGTGATTTGAAAATGTGGGAAATTGATTAAGATATTTAAAAAGCTTACATAAAGTTTCTTCGAATCCCTTATTTATTAATCCTCTTCTCGAAGGGAAAAAAAAAAGGATGCCTTTTTTTTTTTACTTCCACTGCTAAGTGTGAATTTCAAGTCAATGTCATTCAGCCATGAGCATACTGCTATTGTGAAGCGGAATGTTATTGCTCACCAAGACCCGAAGCATACAGTACGTACTGAACATGTGAATGTCGCTCGAACACAGCCACACACACACACACACACACACACACACACACACACACACACACACACTCTCCCATATATATACACACACACACACACATTCTCCCATATATACACACAAACACACTTTCTCTACACACACGAGGGGAGGAGAGGAAAGGCCGTGACCAGCACCACCATGCACCCCCCCTTCCCCCGCACGCCCATCTCCTGCTCCGCGGGACCGGGGGGGAAGCGGGGACCTGGGGGGACATGCCCGCTCCCATCTACTGCCCCGCGGGCTGACACAGGGACCGGGGGGAAGCGGGGACATCCCCGCTCCCATCCGGCGAGCTGACACAGGGACCTGGGAGGAGTGGGGACCTGGGGGGACACAGCACCAGGACGGCTGGGGCTCGGCCACTGCAGGGGGCTTCCACTATATTTCCTATTGATCTACTAAGCACACCTTGTACTGAGTGCTCAAATTCAGGTCACCCCAGGTCAGCACTGCATCTGACATCACGCTGTGCAATCAACTTGATTTGCAACACCTGTTATTTGTGAGTATTCTAGGTGTATATATATGTGTTCACTTCTGTCCTGTAACTGCACCACCTTGACAAGGGTCCCATTCGTGGCCCGAAACGTTGGTTTTGTGTTTATTTTTTCAATACACTTGTTTGTTCAATTCTGGAGTGCTGCCTGCTGATTTCGTTTCCAAACGGTATCGTATTGTTTATTCTTCATTATAGGATCTGCACCCACACCAGTGGCTATTATTACGGAGTGCTTTATGTTCTTTTTCTATTATATATATATATATATGTAGAGGTATCAGTACCGTGTTAGCCGAGCTTCAATAATCAAAAAATAAATAGATGATACCGTTCTGTGGCTAACGAAATGCTTTTATTTGTGCGAGCTTTCGAGATACACTGATCTCTTCTTCCGGCGATGTTACAATGAATGAAGCAAGCAAAAGCTATACTATAATCAGTGTCTATTGGAATGTTATCTGTGCTGGTCCTTCCCCCGGTGTGGATGTGTTTTATGGCTGGAGGTGTCAAAAGGTTCCTGAAAGCAAGTGATGAAAGAGTGTGTTTCCCCCCCACCACACACATTCTCCCCATATATACACACAAACACTTTCTCTACACACACGGGGAGGAGAGGAAAGGCGTGACCAGCACCACCTGCACCCCCCCTTCCCCCGCACGCGCCCATCTCCTCTCCCACCGGGAACGGGGACCTGGGACTGTCCCCTCTCGCTCCCATCTACTCCCCGCTGACACAGGTACCGGGGAACGACATCCCCGCTCCCATCGCAGCTGACACAGACCTGTGGAGGTGTGGACCTGGGGACCAGCACCAGACGGCTGGGCTCGGCCACTGCAGGGCTTCCCTATATTTCTATTGATCTACTAACACCACCTTGTACTGAGTGCTCAAATTCAGTCACCCCAGTCAGCACCTGCATCTGACAATCCGCTGTCAATCAACTTGGATTTCAACACCGTGTTATTTGTGAGTATCTCGGTGTTATATTGTGTTACTTCTGTCCTGTAACTGCACCACCTTGACAGGGTCCCATTTGCCCGAAACGTTGGTTTTGTGTTTATTTTTTCAATACACTTGTTTTTCAATTCTGGAGTGCTGCCTCTGATTTCGTTTCCAAACGGTTATCGTATTGTTTATTCTCCATTTATGAATCTGCAACCCACACACAGTGTCTATTATTACGGAGTGCTTTATGTTCTTTTTCTATTATATATATATATGTAGAGGTATCAGTACCGTGTTAGCCGAGCTTCAATAATCAAAAATAAATAGATGATACCGTTCTGTTGGCTAACGAATGCTTTTTTTGTGCGAGCTTTCGAGATACACTGATCTCTTTCTTCCGGCTGATGTTACAATGAATGAAGCAAGCAAAAGCTATACTATAATCATGTCTATTGGAATGTTATCTGTGCTGGTCCTTCCCCCGGTGTGGATGTGTTTTATGGCTGGAGGTGTCCAAATGTTCCTGAAAGCAAGTGAATGAACGAGTGTGTTATTACTGATACATATACATACAATATATATATATATATATAATTATATAATATTATATATAGTATATATATTATATATATATATATATATTATATGATATATATATTCCACATATAGATATAAATATATAAGATATCACACATATATATAACACTTATATACACTATATATATATAGATATATATATATATCATATATACCATAAACACACATATATATATATATACATATATACAGTGTTCGACATCCTATACATTTGCAGCCGCCCGGACGAGTGGATTAACATTGTGGCGTGCTCCTATTGCTCGCCCAAGCAGCACCGTTTGGTACTAGGTGCGAGTAGATTTTTTTGTTCGCGAGTAGATTTTTTGGTGATTTGTCGACCACTGCATATATATATATCATATATATATTCTATATATATATATATTATATATCTATCTACTCATCTATATCAGATTCCTCTTTCTCTCTCTCTTAACAACACACAAACTGATACATATACATACAGTATATATCATATCTATATAATTATATATATCTATATATCATATATATATTATATATAGATATATATATATATAGATATATCCTATATACTATACTACACTACACCTATATATAATGATCTACACCTATATATATATAATATATATATATCCATATATATCACATATATATAATACTAAACACATATATCCTATCTATATATATACATATATACAGTGTTCGACAATCCTATACATTTTTGCACGCCCGACGAGTGGATTTAACATTGTGGCGTGCTCCTCATTCGCCCCAGCACAACACGTTTGGTACTAGGTGCGAGTAGATTTTTTGTTCGGCGAGTAGATTTTTTGGTGATTTGTCGACCACTGCATATATACTATATATATATCATATAATATATATATTATATATATATATATATATATATATATATATAATATATATATATATATATATATATATAAACACACAAAAAGTATGTTGCTCAACCATAATATATATGGTTAACTCAAGCCCTTAAATTTATACTGACTATTAGGGTAAATAAATATAAACCCCAAATAGAATCGGCTTAAAGAAATATAAAAAGGGAACCTGATGTGCTAGGGGATAATGAAAAATATGACACACACAATTGAAAAGGACAAGACAATCCCCTAGTAGCACTCTAAATACACCATACCAATCTACAAAAAAAGATTAAGCTTAAGAACCAAATGCTCTGCCGAGTCAGAAAAATGAAGAAGATTTTATTGAAAATACAGCAAGACACACTAACTTAAACCATAAACATACTAATGACAGCCAAATTTTTTTAAATATATAGAAAACTACTAATCAAGGAATGCTATGTTTGAAACAAAAGCTAGAATGTGTCTAAAAATCATATCATAATATGTAATGACACAGAAAAAGCTTAATGTAAAAAAGTATAAGACAATACAAAAATGTGTATATCCCTGCTGGCAAAAAACGCCTGATTGCAAGATGTAAATGTAAATCACGGCATTGGAAAAGTATGTAATCAATAGCCCAGTCTATAGCCAGGGAAAATAATATATCGCCAGGGAAAAGGAGGAAAAAACACACAGGAAAAAAGATATATATAAAAAAAAAATCATACCCTGAACAGACAATTCCCAAAATATAACAATTAATACTGATGCAGCAAGAAATATACTATAATAGACATATGAGCAAACGATCAAAAGTATGGAGAACACCGCAGTCAGAGCACTGCCAAGGACAATAATGCCAAATAGCAAGGAGAGATATACTCAGCTGCCGCTTAATTGGTGAGGCATGTGTCCATATAGTTGATGGGATGTGTTCCAGTGCTTGCTCATAGCGAAATAGGAAAAGTCCAGTATGCTGCAGCAGTCCTTTTAGAGTCAAACCAAATAAAGATCACAAAGGCTGTCTAGTAGTGAACACTCAATGCGTTTCAACCCGTCGTGTGGGCTTCTTCCTCCCGGTGACAATAACCAAAAAGTTCCCTTTTCAATTGTGTGTGTCCTCATATATCTTATATATATAATATATATAATATATATATATATATATATATATATATATATATATCAACACCCCACACACACACCACACACACACACACACACCACCCACACACACACACACCCACACACACACACACCCACACACACACACACACACACACACCCCATATATATATATATATTATATATAATTTTACTCACTATAGTATTGTTTTGTATTTTGAATAGAGCACTTTGTGGTTTTTTTATTTTTCACTGGTTTATGAGTGGCGCTCCTATAATCCTTCTTTTTTTTGATATAGTATCTATACTATATAATGTATATATAATATATGTATATTATATTGTACTTATATTATATATATATATACATATATATATATATATATTACAATCATATATATATACTACTACATATATTACACAATATATATAGATATATATATTATATATATATATATCAAAAAAGAAGTGATTATAGTAGCGCCACTCATAACCAGTGAAAAATAAAAAAACCTACAAAGTGCTCTATTCAAAATACAAAACAATCCTATAGTGAGTAAAATTTTAAATGAATACTGACAAACTAAAATACACACTATTACATATGCATAAAAATTAATAAATAATTAAAAATATAAAATAGTCCAATTGTAATAGTCCAAACCCCAAAATGAGTACCGATAGTAATGCAGGAGTAGATTACAGGATCCAGGGTCCACGGCAGCTCTCATGGAAGAACCACTTCCAGGCAATTCTATAGAAAACAAAAAGAAAAAACAATCCCTTTGATAAAGTTGCATTATTGTGACGAAACGCTGCAGGACGTAAATTACGACATTACGTCATTACGTTGTCTGCATGCTTTACGGCCGAGCGTGCGGAGCGGTATTGAGGCCTACTCTCATGTCACATTGCGTGGAGGACTTCATTTGATCGCGCAAAGGACAGACACTGTCGGATGCACTGACTAGGATTCCAGTTTGGATTTCTAACACGTCTAACACTACGCTGCTCTCTCCAGTCCGACCCTGGCTCTTTTGACTATGGATTTCGCATTCCTGATCAGCCTGCGCGGTCTAAGGTCGGTGCTTAAATAACCCCACCTCAGCCACAGGGTCCGACCCTGGTTTGTGGTGACCACAACCGTGACAGTCCCTATTTGAATTTTTTGGGCGGGCATTGACTAATCTGCAGTGTTAAAAGTGGGCTTACTGTATACATACTTAACCTGTCGTGCGGGTCCTTACATTATGCAGTAAATACGCCATTACTTCTGTTGATTCAATGCACATTGAAATATATCGAATATACATTCCTCTGTGCTTGATTTATTTTCTAAAGCAGCGATGCCGAAGAAGTTATTTCAAAGGATCTCCCATGAAATACAGGACATGTACAAGAGCGACACGGAATTTTACAGATCAACCTGGTTACTGAATCGCGGGCCTCGATTTAGCACAAAGCACTGTCAGCTATTATGCTCATGGTTCAGGCAAAAAGTGTCGAGTGGAGTCCCCCCAGTCAAAACAGAGTAAGTATTTGGTTTCTCTTCTGCAATTACTGTATTACTCAAAAAGCTTCTTGCATATCAAATAGCCATGTTTTTGTTTTCTGTTTTCTTTTCAATTCTTTAGGCCCAAGCAATTACTGTAATTAATGTGCAGTACTTAGGACAGTACGGCAGTGTTTGTACTGTACACTACTGTACTGTAGGTAAAAGTGTGGTTTTACTGTACCTGTAAAATTCTTCCTTGTCATTGCAGAGCGTATCTAATGATAAGGGAGGTCAACAAGTAACAAGAGTGGACGAAGCACAGGCATGGATCGAAAGTGCGAGACTTTTCAGGATGTCATCTTTTATGACGAGACAACTGTCGCTCTTGGGAGATTTATCACTTTTGCATTCCACAAAAAAAGGACGCCTATCTCTGAAGCCGCGCCCAAGCACCCCAGTGAAGATGTAGTGTGGGGTGCGATTTCTAGACATGGACCAGGATGCATAATCGTTTGATGGTAAAATAATGCTTAAAGTCACATGCTGTAGCCTTATGCGCTGTACTGTACAGCTGTAGTGTATTCTGTGCCCTAATGTTCTGTTTAACATATTGTTCTTCTCTTGTTCCAGGAATCATGGACAAGTATTTTTTTCAAGAGCAAATAGTCACCCGTATGTTGAATACATTAGGCATGATTTCCCTTCTGGTGTCACAGGTTCTTCCAGGACTTACCTTAACATAATACCCGCCTCTACTGGGTGAAAAAATTAAACCAAATACATATAATCAGCGCTCAAACCTATAAACCCTAACTATATACTAATTAAAATAAATAGTTGCTCTCCAAACAGAGAGGAATCCCCTTTTTTGGGAAAACCCTACACGTGATCCCTCACAGACTATCTTAATAGAATGGGGAATGGCTGCCTCAGGAATAAACAAGCCTATCCACAAGGCATGTATACAAACATGACACAAAAAAACAAAGAACATATAACAACACAATGATTCCTTGGCGCACTGACAGTATTAAACATGACAAAGAGAATGTAGTCCCATGTATCAAATGATGATGAAGGATAAATCCACAGTTCACAGTATCCCCCGTTCCTTTTGATTGGAAGCTGATCTGGGAATAAAAAACAAAACAGCCTTCCATGTACCCTATGGTCGTTCCTTCACCCCCACCGTTGCTAGCTACTTACTTAAAAGTAGATAAAATGGGCCTCAAAAGTATCTTTATTTTCTTCACGGTTGGCTCGACTTAATCCTGCTGCTGGTGACGTGATCCTTACTTCCGCGTCAGCACCACCATAGACGTGGGAAACAAAGATGGGCACCAATAGTGTGATACCATAAACATTTATTGCTAAAATAACAGGGTAAAAACAGCACTCACATGCCGTTATGCCCTATGTATTCCTACAATGTGCCGTCCGCTTACATGGGAGGATGCCGAGGGATTGCAGGAGAGGCTGGAGTTGGCGTGGGTCCCCCTTCGTGGCCCGACTCGAGCACCTAGTCCCTCCTCCGGTGACGTTCCCCGCTAATCAACCTCTTCTCCTCTCAATGGTATGCACGTAGTACACGTCCTGGAAGCTCCACCTACGCCGCGTTTCGTGACTGCTGAGCGTCACTTCTCAGGGGTAATGGAGCCGTGGGGGCACTGAGGGTTATTTGTACATGTGCATAGCGTCCAAGGGATTCCCTTGGATAATTATCCTCACTGGGACTCCTACTAATTGTCCACACATGAGTGATAAGGGCATGTAAGACAACTAACTAAACCACTTCATGCCTGGCAGTAACCAACAGCTTATACATACACTACAGCATAATTGTGGAATAATACAGTAAAAATAGCGGTAGACTATAATTAATATACTTAATGCCAATACAACTACAATAAAAATACATCAATCAAAATCAAAAAGCTATATGTATATAAAAAAGTTAAAAAGTAACTAGCAATATTGTAAATCTAAATTGTTGGATGGTCTATTAGGCAAGCTCCCAGCCATTGCCAACATAGAGGATCCAAGGTGGAAGAAAAAATTGGTTTAATTAATCAGATAACCTGGTTTTGCAATATCCAATATCAGCGGATACAGACCTAACTATCCCTCAAAAATGCTGCCAGGTCCAAATATTCATATTGAGTCCTCTCGGGGTCCATGGTTTTAAGGGTATATATCCAGTAGCTTCGCGTCTGTGATATAAGATTTATTTTATCACCCCCCTCCAATTTTGCTTGGACATTCAATCCCTTTGCATTAACCCTTCAGGATTTTGGCCATGTTTAATTTTAAAATGGCTGGAGACACTGTGTGTCTCCAGACCCCTTTTAATATTATAAACTTGTTCCGCAAGACGTCGTTTTAATGGTCTACCGTTCGCCATACATATTGTATTCCCAACACGGGCATTCTACAGGTAGACCACAAAAGGAGTCCTTGCAGGAGATGAATGACTTGATGGGGAATTTATTCCCTGTAACATTAGATTGAAAATTGTTCATTTAGAGCTATAACTGCAGCCAATGCCACTTACCACTAAAGAATCCATCTAATTCCTTTAACCATGTGGTGTTTTGTGCTTTCATAGAATAATGGACAACTCTGGGATAGTTTAAGTTTTAGATTATCAGCTTTTTTAAAAAACATCTGAGGGTGCTTGGGTAGAATTGATTTTAGATGTATCACCCTGTAAGATACCCCAGTGTTTCTTAATTATTTTGTGTTATTTATTGGACATTCCTATATTTTGGTGATAAAGGGAATAACTCAACACCATCTGATTGTTTTGATCTCGTATTATTCATCACAATAAGTGTCATCTCTATTTACACTTTTTACAGTCTCTAAGCCCTCACAACCTTATTGTGATTATATTCTCTCTGGTGAATTATCTTTAAGATCATTGGCCTGCATCTCAAATATCTCTGGTTGAGAGCAATTCCTTTTTTGGTTCTTAGGAACTGGCCCTTGGAATATTGTTAATCCATCATGGTTTGTGATGGCTAGATGCCAAGAGGTAGGTATTAGCATCTACCTTTTTGGTAAATGTCTTGGTCCAATGGACCCTTTCCAATGAACAATGTTTAGATCTCAAAAGTCATAGTTGATGGGCTGGTGGTAAACGTGAATTTAAGATTCATATTATTATTGTTCAAATATGTTTTGAACTCCCCAGATCGTCTGCGCCTCCACCCCAATACATAGCACGTCGTCTATAAACGTTTCCATAGTACAAGCTCGCCCCAAATGGGCCGCCGGATTGGTATATACCCTCCTCCCACATGCCCATAAAATTTTAGCATAGCTGTGGGCGAACCTTGTACCCATGGCAGTGCCACATATCTGGAGGAAGAAGCTGTTGTCGTAACTAAAATAATTATGCGTAAGGATATAGCGTTCCCGTCTACGTTATATGACGACGTGCTATGTATCTGGGGTGGAGGCGCTGCTATCCTTGGATAATTTTCTATATACAGGGCTGGGTAGCTGGTTGCCAGAGGTTCCTCTGTTAATTATCACCCACAGCAAGTTCTCAGTCATAGTACCCATAAAATGTATAAAAACACATAGTACGGTACCGGAAACACAATTTATTTAAACAGCAGAGACCACATGAAATGCACTCACATGTTCAAGGATCCTGCAGCGCAAATTACATAGTTACATAGTGGATGAGGTTGAAAAAAGGCGTACGTCCATCAGTTTAACCTATGCTAAATTTAGACAACAGATACTTTATCCTATATCTATAACTTATTGATCCAGAGGGAGGCAAACAAAACCCCAGAGTCATCATCCAATGATATCCATAAGGGGAAAAATAAATTCCATCCTGACTCCAAGAATTGGCAATCGGATTAATCCCTGGATCAACATCCTTCCCATGAATGCTTATTTGGTATATCCCGCTATACTTTCCTACTAAAAAGATGTCCAACCTTTTTTTGAACAAATCAATTGTATCTGCCATCACAATCTCATGTGGTACTGAATTCCACATTTTAACTGCCCTTACTGTAAGAACCCTTTCCTTTGTTCGGTGAAATCTTCTTTCCTCCAACCTTTCCTTTCCTTAACCATAAGGGCCCAGAGTCTTTGTACTGCCCGTGGGATGAATAGTTTTTCTTGAAAGCTCCTTGTATTGTCCCCGAATATATTTGTATATAGTTATCATATCCCCTCTTAGACGCCTCTTTGCTAATGTAACCAAATCTAATTTAGCTAGCTCTCCCATAAGTTCGATTGTCCATCCCCTTTATCATATTGGTGGCTCTTCTCTGCACTCTCTCTTGTTCCATAATGTGTTTTTCTTAGGTTGGTGCCCAAATTGTACTCCATATTCAAGGTGTGGTCTTACTAATGTTTTGTAAAGGGGCATAATTACCGTATGTTTACTTCCCTTCCATCCATTGCCCGTTTAATTGTAAGATAGATCTTGTTTGCCTTGTCAGCTGCTGCATGACTTTGGGCACTATTGCTAAGCATGCTGTCTACAAGAACTCCTAAATCCTTCTCCATCAAGGATTCCCCCCATTTATTTATCCCCATTTAATTTGTATTCGCCTTTTTATTCTTGCATCCCAAATGCAACCTTACCATTTATCTGTATTAAACCTCATCTGCCATTTACCTTTTCCAAACCGACGGACAATAACTTACTACACTCTTCTCTAGCTTCCATCCCCTGGAACCACTGTATCACTCACTGCCGTATAGTCAATTTTTGCGCGCAAAGCTTATAATAAGCAGTCCATCTAAAATAAACGAGGGCATGGATAAGATTCGTCTAAATTTTGCTCCAGAGTTTATCCTAGGGAGATTTTGTCCAACAACGATAAAAAGCTGAAAGCTGGACACCCACGGACAGGTTGTTTGTGAAAAAGGAAATACTCCATTCCATTTGTTTCAACTTTCAATACAAATATGTGGTCAGATTAAAATATCTACAACGACATTGGTCTCTCTCCTGAGCAGTGACCCAATGTTGGCTCCTGCACTATCTGAACTTCCATTATTTTCGTACAAAAGAGGAAAGAATCTTCTGGGATCGCCTAGTTAGGGGCGGACCTTGGGGGGACAACCACTAAAAACAAATTTCTGGGCACCCCGAAAGGTGGTTGCTACAGATGCTGTAGCTGTACCCATTTCAATAATATTGTGGAGGGTCCCACTTTCCAAAACCCTGCTCTGGTAAAATTTATAAAATTAGAGACTTCTATACATGCCTTTCAAAGGACGTCATATATCTTATCAAATGTCCATGCGGCAAGGACTATGTGGGTGAGACCACCCAGAGGGTGAAGGACAGTTGGACAGCATAAGGCGGCTATACGCAGATGTGACCCTGAAGCACCGGTAGCACATCATTTCACACAAGCCGGGCATACTGTGAGTCAACTGCGGTACCAGGTAATAGACGGCATTAAATGTGGCGACGTGGAGGCAATCTACATAAGATGTTGCTACAGAGAGAATCAAAATGGATAAGAACCCTTGGCACTATGACCCCATCGGGCAGGAACAAAGTACTCAATATGGGTTCTACCTCTGAACCAAAGTGCCCCTTGCTGTCCTTCCTTCCCATTTTGCCACAGAGTGTCTCTCTGGCTCCATGGTCTGTGATGCCTGGTACCCTTTACTAGTGTCTCTGTGCCCCTTTTATTGGGGGTATGTGTCTGTGGTGTTGGTACCTGCGTCTTGCCGCCTGTACGGTTGATTGATCCAACTTTAGCCCCGTGTAGGTTTCCCCCCCGCTGGCTGACACCCTGGTTCTATATAGTTCCTTTGTAATCTTGTCCTATGTTTAGGGTCCCCAATTACCCACCAGGTCATATTTTCATAGATTTAATGATCATTATTTTGTATATAGTAGCCTCTTTATACATTATTTGTTGTGGTTCAGTTCTTTTCCATACCATTGCTTAGCTTATGAGAGGACCAAATATATCTGCTTTTAATATGTAGTTTTTTATTTTCACCTATTTAGGTAGCCCTCTGAGGGTACCCTGTGGAGGTCCTACTATAGCTAATTATCCACACATCTAAATTGGTTTGGGATCGTACTGCATGCTGCCAGACTCCTATACTGCTACATATCAAAAGATTCGTTTCTTCAAGCTCCAGGGGACAGCACGGCTGTCAGTGAATTTCCGTGGTTACCATGGTACCCCGATCTGTTTACATTTACAAGGAGGAAGGAGAGAGTGATACAAGCGCTATGGACACTACCACCTGCATGCTATGAGGCTGATTGGAGCAACGCGCACAGCAGATGACGTCAGGATTCCCTTAGAAGCCTCATGAAACTGCACATTCACTGCAAACACCCTCTAGAGTGAGGAGCAGGCTCGTGGTTCGTGTGTCCTATTAACTAAGGACTGTCTGATTTGCATTACTCTGATTTGCCTCCCTCTTTTGCTGTTCTCTGGTGTTCCATGTTTTGCTAGTTCACTAATACATTGTAGCTGTTTGCATGTAGTTTGTCCCTGAATATTCTATACAAAAGTTAAACTGTGGATTTTATTTTGCCAATTTGTTTAGGGATATGTTATGTGTATTTAATTAGAATATTACTTAGAATTTGTGGAGGGTCTTCTATTGTTTTTACTTATTGCAGTTCTTGTTGTGGGTTCTGGGGCAGGGAAGTACCCTCTTGAACCCTTGGGACTGAGGGAACGGGCCTGACGAGGGACAAGTCCCGAACGTTGCCCCCCCTATACTCCCCCCGTCGTGACCCACTTTTTTTGGTTTCTTTGTTCCCCTTCCCCATTCACCTCACCTTCCCTTCGTTGTCCCATCCTACTTTTCCTTTATTCCCTTATCCTCCTTACATCCCACGTATGGCCCTACCTATTTGTTATCTGTTCTCCTAGTGTGCCGTTGTCAGTTGTTTGACTTATTTGTGCACTGATTAAATTTTCAAATTGGTTATATACCATGACTTTGTATCTATTATTAGGGTGTGCTGGATTTTCTTCAGTAATTTACCTGCCCACTTTTCCAGTCTCTCCAAGTCATTCTGAAGAGAATTACATCCTGCTCTGATTCTACTACCTTACACAATTTAGTATCATCAGCAAAGATGGAGACTTTGCTCTCGATGCCAACCGAAAAGTTTAAACAGCGGGGTCCCAGTACCGATCCCTGAGATACTGCACTCAGACTTTAGCCAAACCTGAAAAAGTTCCATTTATGACAACCCTCTGTTGTCTGTCCTTTAAACCCAGTTTTCAATCCAGGTGCATATATTATTACTGAGTCCAATTTTCTTTATTTTTGTACACCAACCTCTTGTGTGAAACCGTATCAAAGCCTTTGCAAAATCTAAGTAGACCACATCAACTGCATTACCCTGGTCATTACAATGTGCCGTCCGCAAGCATGAGTACTCAGGGCTCAGTGCATAGGTTAGGCTGGATCCCACGTCTCTCTCCTCCTTGCGGCCACGACTCCATACACGGGATCCTCCTGATGACGTCACCACTGTGCCCCCGTCCTCTTCCTTGTCTTGCTGGACTCGCGTTGCATACGCAAAATTAGGCTCTACCCTACGTGTTTCGTGACTGTTGACGTCACTTCCTGATTAATGTTAGCCTTCTATTAAAGGTAATTGAACGTTACCATTTTAATGTTCGCACTTACCTCCACTTTATACTTAATTATTACAGAACTGTATCTATAGTATTTGTATTAGAAATACGTGTAATACCTATTTTTAAAATTCATTGCTGTTTCATGTACGGCAAGTTAGAGTTTATTCATTTTGGTGGCTTCAGTAGTGTTAACTAGTCAAGGCCTTCAATTCACTAATCCTGCGCCATTTTTCTTTCTTTCTTTCACAAGTGCTGCACTACTGGAAGGGGGGGGGGGGTGTCCAAGCTTATTGTACTGTGTCATAATACTGTCACAGTCAATAATTTGTCCTAATTACCCCCCTCTCTCAATGACAATAGACTCCACTGTCGTTTACAGGTGACTCAGCTAACCCCATGAATTAAAAAACACATAAGTCAAAACCTGAAACATTACAGTGTATGTGTCTTTGTGTGTGAATGTCGTATTGTGAGTGTGTGGTAGGGGGATTGGAGGGGGGGGGGTGGTGCAACAAAATGTGTCTGCTTGGTCCAATGCTGGTATGAGCCTACAGATTGAAGTTGAAGAAATCATTAGAACTGTTGTAAAAATCATAAAAGTTATGACTCCCTTGATACAGTATCATGTTTTGTGTGTGATTTTCCATACACAGTGATACTGCAAGCAGACCAAGCCTACCCACAGTTGAAGATATTGAATAGAATTCCCACCGCCTTCCCCCCCCCAAAACAAATATACACACGCCACCTCATAGAGAAATAAAATATAGTGATTTTTAAATTAAAAATTGATAAAATATGAGAAAAAATGCATAACAGTTTTCATAAAGCACTAATTTATTAAGCCCCTGCTCGAGGGAAAAAGAAAAAAAAATTGTTTCATCTGTGTAATTTGGGGATGAGCGTGCGGATTCTTTCAACTGCAATCATTTAAATGTTATAAAAGTTAGCAGTCCCTTGAGACCATGTTTGTGTGTGTATGATCTAGCAGATGAAGCCTACGCAAAGTTGAAGGTATAGAATCAAATTCCCTCCCCCCACAAAATGAATATTTTTCTTTTCCAGGTTACTTGACTGAATAAATTACACATGCAAAGCCAATTATACAGTAAAAAGCACCTCATTACTAAATAATAATTTTGTGATTTGAAAAATGTTGAAATTGATTAAATATTTAAAAGCTTACATAAAGTTTCTTCGAATCCCTTATTTTTAATCCCTTCTCGAAGGGGAAAAAAAAAAGGATGCCTTTTTTTTTTTTTCTCCACTGCTAATGTGATTTCAAGTCAAGTCATTCAGCCATGAGCATACTGTACATGTGAAAGCAGAAATGTTATTGCTCAGCAAGACCCGAAGCATACAGTACGTACTGAATGTGAATGTCCTCGATCGGCAGGGAGGTGTTGATAATGTGCCTAATGCCTTTTTGCTTGGCTTTGTGGGGTGGGAAGGTGCAACTAAAATGTTTCATCTTGGTGAAAGATGACCAACCCTACCAAAAGTTGAAGCTATTGAATAGAATTCCTCCCACCACTAAAAAAATATGGCAGTACTGTATGCCACCTCATACCGAATGTAATAATTGATTAATTATTTTTTAAAATGCATTGCATAAGGTTTTGTTTACAGCTCCCAATTATTCTCTACTTCTCAAAAAAATGTTACTTTAATTTTTTGTTTCCCCGTTGGATTTCTACAGTAAGTCCGATTGGCAGTGAAGGCTTTCTATTGTACACTAGTTCACAATGCGCATGCGTGAGGAACCAGGAAATGTAATGTCTATACCATAGACAAATCGTGACACCGTCTTAGACTTTCTCTGTTACAGGTAATTTCTTCTCATAGCCCAGGAGAGGTGTTGATAGCTAGTCCAGTGCCTTTGCTTTGTAGGGGAGATAGATGCAACTTAATTGGTCTGTCTTACAGTACAGCAAGGATGATCGTGAAGGATCGAAAACAAATGTTTGAACTGTAGTTTTTTCTAAAAATTAAAATTGTTAAATATGAAAAAATGCCTCATGACCCTGAAGTGGAAATAAATTAAACATCTCTGTGTGAAATTTTATTACAGGTATGACATGTAATTGAATCGCAGTGCATAGTGTGTTGTACACATATACTGTAGCGTGGCAAAGTTTTAAAAGCAGTGAAGCTGGTAATATACTGACTGTATAAAGTTATAAAAGGTAATGTTTTAAAAAGAGTATTTAGAGTTCCTTTGAACCTCATCCTCATCTTTTGACACTCGATTTAAAGTTTTTTCTGGAGAAAAAAAATTATGCTATAATTCCTGTAGTGCGCATGTATACAAGCATTGACGGGCTATAGCAGGCATACAGTACACTATATCAAGCTGCTCTCCTCTGTGCCTCGCGCCCCCCCCCCCCTGCTCGGCCGCCCGCATCAAATGACGCGCAGGGTCATGTGACGTCACATTGCCATGGTAATTTGATGCCGGTTACCATGACGACACTTACTGGAAGGGAAGGTTCTGTAGTGTATTATGGAGGCTTCGCGCGATCCCCCGCATTTTTTAAATGCCTGTGGGGAGAGCAGGGACCTCTATATTGCCATGCCCCCTCCAGAAAATGTTGCGCACCCCAGGGGAATTAAGTTAATTTACTTCATTATAAACTTTGCCAAACTGGTGGAGATGAGCCCAATGTCAAGAGGTGTATTGTGCGTACAGCAGGGATCACTTATGTAGTCCTGCATTATATTTATCTTCATTATATACCTTGCCAACCGGGTCGCGATGACCCAATGTTGGGTGTGTCCAGCACTGTGTGTAGCAGCCGGGATCACTCTGTAATCAGCATTATAGTTGACACGTGCCTGCAGAAGCTGGTAATCAGGTGGGGCCCAGGTAGCAAGGATTGCGGTTCACCAGTTTTCAGTCCACGGTCGGCCCCTTATTGCATAGTATTGGGAAGCTGGTGTTGTACCGTGTCGGGAAGTACGTACTGACGAAGCTTAAATGGATAAACCTGACCTTTTCTTCTTTTGAAGTCGGCCATGACAACATACCGGTAAAAGCTGGTAGCACAACCAATTCCTCTTGTACAGGCATCTCCTGGGAGGGGGCTGTGCGAAAAAGAGCAATCTCATTATGTAATGTTTGCCTTATCGAATGCTTCCAGCCACGTTGGTTTTTGATAAAATGTGAAGAATTCATATTTTCAATTATATAGTCAATGTCTGCTAAAGTCGCCTGTTATCTATACAGTATTAATTACAGAAAATATGAGAATGCGTAACTACATGTGTGTTGGTATAAGGACTTGACATGATGTCCATTTCACAAAGTGCAGGGGATGTATGTAGAATGACAGGACAAGCATTGTGTATCACTGTGGAGTTTTAATTATGAAACGCCTACATTTGATAACGTCTTCAGTGTCCAAGGTCAATTTACAATGGATGACTGTAGCGGCCACTCTTTTTATCTTGTTTTTTAACACACCTGCAAATTGAGACTACACACAATTCACTTCTTCCTGTGTCGCAAGGGATTCACTTGCCATCTGGCGGAAACACGCAGAACTGCACCCAAACGAATCACAATCACGTATCACGGAAATCAACAACGTAAACAGGTGTGAATTGCTTTCACGCAAGATTATGAGTAGATGCCATTTGGAATACAGCAACTTTACGAAAACGGTGCTGAAAATGTCAAATAATAGCCGCAGCATCTGAAGTTACCTCCTAACTCCAGCTTATATCCCACTTATACAAATGAGCCATCATCACAGCCAGGCTAAAGCCAAGACTATTGCCACAAAAATCACATTGCACTTAAAACCCACTATAACACCTGCCCAATACAAGAAGAAAAAACAACCCCATGATACCACTAGTGGTTGCATACAACCCTGCCCTAGAGTAATGCGAAAAATAATCAAAAATCTGCAACCCATGCTGACTGAAGAAAATATTAAAAGCGCAACCACCAAACCTCAGACAAAGTTGTCAATAGAACTTCATAACGAACTGAAGGATGTTGTTAATGGCACAGAACATGCAACCCACACGCTGCAAACTTTGCAAACATATATGCCAAGATCCACACGCCATCACAAACAAACATTCAATATCAAGAACTTTTGCTGCACTTCAGGATGTGGCATATATGATTCAATGCTGCAATGTGACCAATGATGCTACATTGATGAAACCAGCCAAAACTTCCAACCATAACGTACCTCACACAGATACAAAAAACACACTATGAAGAAGGAAGATATTGCACTCCAGTGGGACACCCATTCTCACAGCCAGATCATTCCATAAATGACTTAAACAAAATTAAAATCTTCAATGGATTATTTAAAATACTCAAGAATGGAAACCATTATAACTCAAATAATATGCGTTGCATTAAAACAAAGGTCTTAATGCTGATATGGGGTTTTAAAACCCACTACCATAATTTTTTGTAATATTTTCTTTCCCTGCCTCTCCCTGAATTTACAATTAACCCCCTCTCCTCTCTAAATGTATTCCCCCCTCCCCCACACTGCTGATGGCTTATGGTATAACACACTACCTTTGGGTGTTTAATCATCCTTCTTTATTGTTTGCTGCCTGTTGTCTCGGCATGCATATTTCTGTTTTTTTACCTTAGACTGCTGCATGTCAGTTTAAAAACCCCGATGTTACTCGTACATGGATCTCCACTCATTGACAGAAATCAAGAATGGTGATGTCACAGCATCACATGACAGTTCCCAGGAAGTACCCAATACAACACAACATCCCCCTTCTCATAAACACTTCACATAGAACATAAACAAAAAACACATGTTATCTTCTCCGAATAGGTCTCTGAAAACCTTCTCCTCGTAGTCTCACACTCTTTCTATCGCACCTCATCTTCCATGTAATTGCTGAAACAACGGATCTGCTCTTCCATTTGCGGTCACTCAGGAGGTTGCTGATCCAGGCCGGTCGTGCGCTTACATCCTCTCTGGAGTCACCTCCCGTGCTCATCCCGTACTCCCGTACTGGCTCCTCTTGCCCCGGGGCTGGTTGCAGACCAGTTGCTCCACTCACAGTTCTCTGTATGTGTATTCTGGTAATACACATGCCACTCCAAATATCTGGCTGGGTCTGTTGGCCTGTTCTGAGTAACTGTTTGCTGCAGGCCCGGTTCTGTTGATTTGTGTGGCGTTCCGTTGGATGGCCATCTTACGTGGTCCACTACAACATTTTTGTTCCCAAAATTCTTGACTGTAGTGGCTTTCCATCAGTGGGTGGGTGCCATACACTCCGTACCTATACCACCCCCCTGGACAAAGGATTTGGAGTTAGAACCGAGTTGCATGTGACTTTGTGCACACGACCACTATGTCTTCCATCGTCCACCTAAAAGTATGTTGCTCAACACATAATATATATGGTTAACTCAAGCCCTTAAATTTATACTGACTATTAGGGTAAAATAAAATATAAACCCCAAATAGAATCGGCTTAAAGAAAATATAAAAAAGGGAACCTGATGGTGCTAGGGGATAATGAAAAATATGACACACACAATTGAAAAGGACAAAGACAATCCCCTTAGTAGCACTCTAAATTACACCATAAACAATCTACAAAAAAAGATTAAGCTTAAAGAACCAAATGCTCTGCCGAGTCAGAAAAATGAAGAAGATTTTATTGAAAATACAGCAAGACACACTAACTTAAAAACATAAACATACTAATGACAGCCAAATTTTTTTAAATATATAGAAAAAGACTACTAATCAAGGAATGCTATGTTTGAAACAAAAAAGCTAGAATGTGTCTAAATCAATATCAATAAATATGTAATGACACCAGAAAAGCTTAATGTAAAAAAAGTATAAAGACAATACAAAAATGTGTATATCCCTGCTGGCAAAAAAACGCCTGATTGCAAGATGTAAATGTAAATCACGGCATTGGGAAAAGTATGTAATCAATAGCCCAGTCTATAGCCAGGGAAAATAATATATCGCCAAGGGAAAAGGAGGAAAAAACACACAGGGAAAAAAGATATATATAAAAAAAAAAAAATCATACCCTGAACAGCAATTCCCAAAAATATAAACAATGAATACTGATGCAGCAAGAAAATATAACTATAATAGACATATGAGCAAACAGAATCAATAAGTATGGAGAACACCGCAGTGCAGAGCACTGCAAGGACAAATAATGCCAAAATAGCAAGGAGAGATAATACTCAGCTGCAGCTTAATTGCGTGAGGCATGTGTCCATATAGTTGAGGTGGATGTGTTCCAGTGCTTGCTCATAGCGAAAATAGGAAAAGTCCAGTATGCTGCAGCAGGTCCTTTTAGAGTCAAACCAAATAAAGATCACATAAAGGCTGTCTAGTAGTGAACACTCAATGCGTTTCACCCGTCGGTGGGCTTCTTCCCGGTGACAAATAACCAAAAAGTCCTTTTCAATTGTGTGTGTCTCATATATATATATATTATATATATATATATAATATATATATAAATATATATATATATATATATATATATACACACACACACCACACACCCACACCACACACACACACACACACACACACACACACACACACCACACACACACACACACACACACACACCACACACACACCACACACATATATATATATATATATATAATATATTTTACTCACTATATTATTGTTTTTATTTTGAATAGAGCCTTTGTAGTTTTTTTTAATTTTTCACTGGTTTATGAGTGTGCGCTACTATAATCACTTCTTTTTTTGAATATATCTATATATATACATGTATATATATATATTTATATTATTGTACATATATATTATTATATATATATACATATATAATATATATATATACATACATATATTATACATACATACATATATTACCACACATATATATATATATATATATATATATATATATATTATATATATATCAAAAAAAGAAGTGATTATAGTAGCGCCACTCATAAACCAGTGAAAAATAAAAAAAACCTACAAAGTGCTCTATTCAAAATACAAAACAATCCTATAGTGAGTAAAATTTTAAATGAATACTGACAAACTAAAATACACACTATTACATATGCATAAAAATTATAAATATAATTAAAAAAATATTAAATAGTCCAATTGTAATAGTCCAAACCCCAAAATGAGTACCGATAGGTAATGCAGGAGTAGATTACAGGATCCAGGGGTCCACGGCAGCTCTCTGATGGAAGAACCACTTCCAAGGCAAATTCTATAGAAACAAAAAGAAAAAACAATCCCTTTGATAAAGTTGCATTATTGTGACGAAACGCGTCAGGGACGTAAATTACGACATTACGTCATTACGTTGTCTGCATGCTTTACGGCCGGAGCGTGCAGGAGCGGTATTGAGGCCTACTCTCATGTCACATTGCGTGGAGGACTTCATTTGATCGCGCAAAGGACAGACACTGTCGGATGCACTGACTAGGGATTCCAGTTGGATTTCTAACACGTCTAACACTACGCTGCTCTCTCCAGTCCGACCCTGGCTCTTTTGACTATGGATTTCGCATTCCGGATCAGCCTGCGCGGTCTAAGGTCGGTGCTTAAATAACCCCACCTCAGCCACAGGGTCCGACCCTGGTTTGTGGTGACCACAACCGTGACAGTCCCTATTTGAATTTTTTGGCGGGCATTGACATAATCTGCAGTGTTAAAAGTGGGCTTACTGTATACATTACTTAACCTGTCGTGCGAGGTCCATTACATTATGCAGTAAATACGCCATTACTTCTGTTGATTCAATGCACATTGAATATATATCGAATATACATTCCTCTGTGCTTGATTTATTTTCTAAAGCAGCGATGCCGAAGAAAGTTATTTCAAAGGATCTCCGCATGAGAATACAGGACATGTACAAGAGAGGACACGGAATTTTACAGATCAAACGCTGGTTACTGAAATCGGGCCTCGATTTAGCACAAAGCACTGTCAGCTATTATGCTCATGGTCAGGCAAAAAGTGTCGAGTGGAGTCCCCCAGTCAAAACAGAGTAAGTATTTTTGGTTTCTTTCTGCAATTACTGTATTACTCAAAAAGCTTCTTGCATATCAAATAGCATGTTTTTGTTTTCTTGTTTTCTTTTCAATTCTTTAGGGCCCAAGCAATTACTGTAATTAATGTGCAGTACTTAGGACAGTACAGGCAGTGTTGTACTGTACACTACTGTACTGTAGGTAAAAGTGTGGTTTTACTGTACCTGTAAAATTCTTCCTTGTCATTGCAGAGCGTATCTAATGATAAGGGAGGTCAACAAGGTAAAAAGAGTGGACGAAGCACAGGCATGGATCGAAAGTGGCGAGACTTTTCAGGATGTCATCTTTTATGACGAGACAACTGTAGCTCTTGGGAGATTTATCACTTTTGCATTCCACAAAAAAAGGACGCCTATCTCTGAAGCCGCAGCCCAAGCACCCAGTGAAGATGTATGTGTGGGGTGCGATTTCTAGACATGGACCAGGATGCATAATCATGTTTGATGGTAAAATAATGCTTAAAGTCACATGCTGTAGCCTTATGCGCTGTACTGTACAGCTGTAGTGTATTCTGTGCCCTAATGTTCTGTTTTAACATAATTGTTTCTTCTCTTGTTCCAGGAATCATGGACAAAGTATTTTTTCAAGAGCAAATAGTCACCCGTATTGTTGAATACATTAGGCATGATTTCCCTTCTGGTGGTCACAGGTTCTTCCAGGACAATTACCTTAAACATACCGCCTCTACTGTGGTGAAAAAATTAAACCAAATACATATAATCAGCGCTCAAACCTATAAACCCTAACCTATATACTAATTAAAATAAATAGGTGCTCTACAAAACAAGAGAGAATCCCCTTTTTTGGGAAAACCCTACACGTGATCCCTCACAGACTATCTTAATAGAATGGGGAATGGCTGCCTCAGGAATAAAACAAGCCTATCCACAAGGCATGTATACAAAGCATGAACAACAAAAAACAAAGAACATATAATACAACACAATGATTCCTTGGCGCACTGACAGATATTAAACATGACAAAGAGAATGTAGTC
The DNA here is from genome assembly GCA_036426205.1 of Ascaphus truei. Lineage (NCBI taxonomy): Eukaryota > Metazoa > Chordata > Amphibia > Anura > Ascaphidae > Ascaphus > Ascaphus truei. Next base: position 29,435 of record WSYH01002776.1, on the reverse strand, counting down.
CCATGTATCAAATGATGATGAAGGATAAAATCCACAGTTCACAGTATCCCGTTCCTTTTAGATTGGAAGCTGATCTGGGAATAAAAACAAAACAGCCATTGCGCAGTACCCTATGGTCAGTTCCGTTCACCCCCACCGTTGCTAGCTACTTACTTAAAAGTAGATAAAAATGGGCCTCAAAAGGTATCTTTATTTTCTTCACGGTTGGCTCCGACTTAATCCTGCTGCTGGTGACGTGATCCTTACTTCCAGCGTCAGCACCACCATAGACCGTGTGGAAACAAAGATGGGCACCAATAGTGTGATACCATAAACATTTATTGCTAAAATAACAGGGTAAAAAACATGCACTCACATGCCGTTATGCCCTATGTATGTCCTACAATGTGCCGTCCGCTTACATGGGAGGATGCCGAGGGATTGCAGGAGGAGGCTGGAGTTGGCGTGGGTCCCCGCTTCGTGGCCGCGACTCGGAGCACCTAGTCCCTCCTCCGGTGACGTTCCCCGCTAATCAACCTCTTCTCCTCTCAATGGGTATGCACGTAGTAACACGTCCTGGAAGCTCCACCCTACGCGCGTTTCGTGACTGCTGACGTCACTTCTTCAGGGGTAATGGAGCCGTGGGGGCACTGAAGGTTATTTGTACAATTGTGCATAGCGTCCAAGGGATTCCCATTGGATAATTATCCTCACTGGGAACTCCTACTAATTGTCCACACATGAGTGATAAAGGGCAATGTGAAGACAACTAACTTAACCACTTCATGCCTGGACAGTAACCAACAGCTTATACATACACTACAGCATAATTGGTGAATAATACATGTAAAAATAGCGGTACAGACTATAATTAATATACTATAATGCCAATACAACTACCAATAAAAATACATCAATCAAAATCAATAAAGCTATATGTATATAAAAAAGTTAAAAAGTAACTAGCAATATTGTAAATCTAAATTGTTGGATGGCTATTAGGCAAGCTCCCAGCCATTGCCAACATAGAGGATCCAGAGGTGGAAAGAGAAAAAATTGGTTTAATTAATCAGATAACCTGGTTTTGCAATATCCAATATCAGCAGGATACAGACCTAACTATCCCTCAAAAATGCTGCCAGGTCAAATTCAATATTGAGTCCTCTCGGGGTCATGGTTTTAAGGGTATATATCCAGTAGCTTTCGCGTCTGGATATAAGATTTATTTTATCACCCCCCCTCCAATTTTGCTTGGGACATTCAATCCCTTTGCAAATTAACCCTTCAGGATTTTGGCCATGTTTAATTTTAAAATGGCTGGAGACACTGTGTGTCTCCAGACCCCTTTTAATATTATAAACATGTTCCGCAAGACGTCGTTTTAATGGTCTACCTGTTCGCCATACATATTGTAGTCCACACGGGCACTCTAACAGGTAGACCACAAAAGGAGTCTTGCAGGAGATGAATGACTTGATGGGGAATTTATTCCCTGTAACATTAGATTGAAAATTGTTACATTTAGAGCTATAACTGCAGCCAATGCACTTACCACATGTAAAGAATCCATCTAATTCCTTTAACCATGTGGTGTTTTGTGCTTTCATAGAATTAAATGGACAACTCTGGGATAGTTTAAGTTTTAGATTATCAGCTTTTTTAAAAACTATCTGAGGGTGCTTGGGTAGTATTGATTTTAAGATTGTATCACCCTGTAAGATACCCCAGTGTTTCTTAATTATTTGTGTTATTTTATTGGACATTCCATTATATTTGGTGATAAAGGGAATAAACTCAACACCATCTGATTGTTTTGATCTCGTATTATTCATACAAATAAGGTCATCTCTATTTACACTTTTTACAGTCTCTAAGGCCCTCACAACCTTATTGTGATTATATTCTCTCTGGATGAATTTATCTTTAAGATCATTGGCCTGCATCTCAAATATCTCTGGTTGAGAGCAATTCCTTTTGGTTCTTAGGAACTGGCCCTTGGGAATATTGTTAATCCATCTATGGTTGTGATGGCTAGATGCCAAGAGGTAGGTATTAGCATCTACCTTTTTGTAAAATGTCTTGGTCTCAATGGACCCTTTCTCAATGAACAATGTTAGATCTAAAAAGTCTATAGTTGATGGGCTGGTGTTAAACGTGAATTTAAGATTCATATTATTATTGTTCAAATATGTTTTGAACTTCCCCAGATCGTCTGCGCCTCCACCCCAGATACATAGCACGTCGTCTATATAACGTTTCCATAGTACAAGGCTCGCCCCAAATGGGCCGCCGGATTGGATATACTCCTCCTCCCACATGCCCATAAAAATGTTAGCATAGCTGGGGGCGAACCTTGTACCCATGGCAGTGCCACATATCTGGAGGAAGAAGCTGTTGTCGTAACTAAAATAATTATGCGTAAGGATATAGCGTATCCCGTCTACGTTATATAGACGACGTGCTATGTATCTGGGGTGGAGGCGCTGCTATCCTTGGATAATTTTCTATATACAGGGCTGGGTAGCTGGTTGCCAGAGGTTCCTCTGTTAATTATCACCACAGCAAGTTCTCAGTCATAGTACCCATAAAATGTATAAAAACAACATAGTACGGTACCGAAACACAATTTATTTAAAACAGCAGAGACCACATGAAATGCACTCACATGTTCAAGGATCCTGCAGCGCAAATTACATAGTTACATAGTGGATGAGGTTGAAAAAAGGCGTACGTCCATCAAGTTTAACCTATGCTAAATTTAGACAACAGATACTTTATCCTATATCTATACTTATTGATCCAGAGGGAGGCAAACAAAAAACCCCAGAGTCATATCATCCAATGATATCTCATAAGGGGAAAAATAAATTCCATCCTGACTCCAAGAATTGGCAATCGGATTAATCCCTGGATCAACATCCTTCCCATGAATGCTTATTTGGTATATCCCGCTATACCTTTCCTATCTAAAAAGATGTCCAACCTTTTTTTGAACAAATCAATTGTATCTGCCATCACAATCTCCATGGGTACTGAATTCCACATTTTAACTGCCCTTACTGTAAAGAACCCTTTCCTTTGTTGCTGGTGAAATCTTCTTTCCTCCAACCTTTCCTTTCCTTAACCATAAGGGCCCAGAGTCCTTTGTACTGCCCGTGGGATGAATAGTTCTTTTGAAAGCTCCTTGTATTGTCCCCGAATATATTTGTATATAGTTATCATATCCCCTCTTAGACGCCTCTTTGCTAATGTAAACAAATCTAATTTAGCTAGCCTCTCCTCATAAGTTCGATTGTCCATCCCCTTTATTAATTTGGTGGCTCTTCTCTGCACTCTCTCTTGTTCCATAATGTGTTTTCTTAGGTTTGGTGCCCAAAATTGTACTCCATATTCAAGGTGTGGTCTTACTAATGTTTTGTAAAGGGGCATAATTACCGTATGTTTACTTCCCTTCCATCCATTGCCCGTTTAATGTAAGATAAGATCTTGTTTGCCTTTGCAGCTGCTGCATGACTTTGGGCACTATTGCTAAGCATGCTGTCTACAAGAACTCCTAAATCCTTCTCCATCAAGGATTCCCCCAATTTATCCCCATTTAATTTGTAATTCGCCTTTTTATTCTTGCATCCCAAATGCATAACCTTACATTTATCTGTATTAAACCTCATCTGCCATTTACCTTTTCCAAACCGACGGACAGAAATAACTTACTACACTTCTCTAGCTTCCATCCTCCTGGAACCACTGTATCACTGCCGTATAGTCAATTTTTGCGCGCAAAGCGTATAATAAGCAGTCCATCTAAAATAAACGAGGGCATGGATAAGATTCAGTCTAAATTTTGCTCCAGAGGTTATCCTAGGGAGATATTGTCCAACCAACGTATAAAAGCTGAAAGCTGGACCCCCACGGGACGGTTGTTTGTGAAAAAGGAAATACTCCATTCCATTTGTTTCAACTTTCAATACAAATAGTGGTCAGATTAAAATATCATACAACGACATTGGTCTCTCTCTGAGCAGTGACCCAATGTTGGCTCCTGCATCTGAACTTCCATTATTTTCGTACAAAAGAGGAAAGAATCTTCGGGATCGCCTAGTTAGGGCGGACCTTGGGGGGACAACCACTAAACAAATATTTCTGGGCACCCCGAAAGTGGGTTGCTACAGATGCTGTAGCTGTACCCATTTCAATAATATTGTGGAGGGTCCCACTTTCCAAAACCCTGTCTCTGGTAAAATTTATAAAATTAGAGACTTCTATACATGCCTTTCAAAGGACGTCATATATCTTATCAAATGTCCATGCGGCAAGGACTATGTGGGTGAGACCACCCAGAGGGTGAAGGACAGGATTGGACAGCATAAGGCGGCTATACGCAGATGTGACCCTGAAGCACCGGTAGCACATCATTTCACACAAGCCGGGCATACTGTGAGTCAACTGCGGTACCAGGTAATAGACGGCATTAAAATGTGGCGACGTGGAGGCAATCTACATAAGATGTTGCTACAGAGAGAATCAAAATGGATAAGAACCCTTGGCACTATGACCCCATCGGGCATGAACAAAGTACTCAATATGGGTTGCTACCTCTGAACCAAAGTGCCCCTTGCTGTCTCTTCCACAGTTGCCACAGAGTGTCTCTCTGGCTCCATGGTCTTGTGATGCCTGGTACCCTTTACTAGTGTCTCTAGTGCCCCTTTTATTGGGGTATGTGTCTGTGGTGTTGGGTACCTGCGTCTTGCCGCCTGTACGGATTGATCCAACTTTAGCCCGTGGTAGGTGTCCCCCACCGCTGGCTGACACCCTGGTTCTATATAGTTCCTTTGTAATCTTGTCCTATGTTTAGGGTCCCCAATTACCCACCAGGTCATATTTTCATAGATTTAATGATCATTATTTATGTATATAGTAGCCTCTTTATACATTATTTGTTTGTGTGTTCAGTTCTTTTCATACATTGCTTAGCTTATGAGAGGACCAAATAATACTCTGCTTTTAATATGGTATGTTTTTATTTTCACCTATTTTAGGTAGCCCTCTGAGGGTAATCCTGTGGAGGTCCTACTATAGCTAATTATCCACACATCTAAATATGGTTTGGGATCGTACTGCATGCTGCCAGACTCCTATACTGCTACATATCAAAAGATTCGTTTCTTCAAGCTCCAGGGGACAGGCACGGCGTCAGTGAAGTTCCGTGGTTACCATGGTAACCCGATCTGTTTACATTTACAAGGAGGAAGGAGAGAGTGATACAGCGCTATGGACACTACCACCTGCATGCTATGAGGCTGATTGGAGCAACGCGCACAGCAGATGACGTCAGGATTCCCTTAAGAAGCCTCATGAACTGCACATTCACTGCAAACACCCTCTAGAGTGAGGAGCAGGCTCGTGGTTCGTGTGTCCTATTAACTAAGGACTGTCTGATTTGCATTACTCCTGATTTGCCTCCTCTCTTTGCTGTTCTCTGGTGTTCTCAGTTGTTGCTAGTTCACTAATACATTGTAGCTGTTTGCATGTAGTTTGTCCCTGAATATATCTATACAAAAGTTAAACTGTGGATTTATTTTGCCAATTTGTTTAGGGATATTGTATGTGTATTTAATTAGAATATTACTTAGAATTTGTGGAGGGTCTTCTATTGTTTTTACTTATTGTCAGTTCTGTTGTTGTGGGTTCTGGGGCTAGGGAAGTACCCTCTTGAACCCTTGGGACTGAGGGGAACGGGCCTGACGAAGGGACAAGTCCCGAAACGTTGCCCCCCTATACTCCCCCGTCGTGACCCACTTTTTTTGGTTTCTTTGTTCCCCTTCCACCATTCACCTCACCTTCCCTTCGTTGTCCCATCCTACTTTTCCTTTATCCCTTATCCTCCTGTACATCCCACGTATGGCCCTACCTATTTGTTATCTGTTCTCCTAGTGTGCCGTTGTCAGTTGTTTGACTTATTTGTGCACTGATTAAATTTTCAAATTGGTTATATACCAGTGACTTTGTATCTATTATTAGGGTGTGCTGGATTTTCTTCAGTAATTTACCTGCCCACGTTTCCAGTCTCTCCAAGTCATTCTGAAGAGAAATTACATCCTGCTCTGATTCTACTACCTTACACAATTTAGTATCATCAGCAAAGATGGAGACTTTGCTCTCGATGCCAACCGAAAAAGTTTAAAAAGCAGGGGTCCCAGTACCGATCCCTGAGATACTGCACTCATGACTTTAGCCCAACCTGAAAAAGTTCCATTTATGACAACCCTCTGTTGTCTGTCCTTTAACCAGTTTTCAATCCAGGTGCATATATTATTACTGAGTCCAATTTTCTTTATTTTTGTACACCAACCTCTTGTGTGAAACCGTATCAAAAGCCTTTGCAAAATCTAAGTAGACCACATCAACTGCATTACCCTGGTCATTACAATGTGCCGTCCGCAAGCATGAGTACTCAGGGCTCAGTGCAGATGGTTAGGCTGGATCCACGTCTCTCTCCTCCTTGCGGCCACGACTCCATACACGGGATCCTCCTGATGACGTCACCACTGTGCCGCCGTCCTCTTCCTGTGCTTGCTGGACTCGCGTTGCATACGCAAAATTAGGCTCTACCCTACGTGTTTCGTGACTGTTGACGTCACTTCCTGATTAAATGTTAGCCTTCTATTAAAGGTAATTGAACGTTAACCATTTTATGTTCGCACTTACTCTCCACTTTATACTTAATTATATACAGAACTGTATCTATAGTATTTGTATTAGAAATACGTGTAATACCTATTTTTAAAAATTCATTGCTGTTTCATGTACGGCAAGTTAGAGTTTATTCATTTTGTGTGGCTTTCAGTAGTGTTAACTAGTCAAGGCCTTCAATTCACTAATCCTGCAGCCATTTTTCTTTCTTTCTTTCACAAGTGCTGCACTACTGGAAGGGGGGGGGGGGTGTCCAAGCTTATTGTACTGTGTGCATAATAACTGTCAACAGTCAATAATTTGTCCTAATTACCCCCCTCTCTCAATGACAATAGAACTCCACTGTCGTTTACAGGTGACTCAGCTAAACCCCATGGAATTAAAAAACACAATAGTCAAAACCTGAAACATTACAGTGTATGTGTCTTTGTGTGTGAATGTCGTATTGTGAGTGTGTGGTAGGGGGATTGGAGGGGGGGGGGTGGTGCAACAAAATGTGTCTGTCTTGGTCCAATGCTGGTATGAGCCTACAGGATTGAAGTTGAAAGAAATCATTAGAACTGTTGTAAAATACGATAAAAGTTATGACTCCCTTGATACAGTATCATGTTTGTGTGTGATATTTCCATACACAGTGATACTGCAAGCAGACCAAGCCTACCCACAGTTGAAGATATTGAATAGAATTCCCACCGCCTCCCCCCCCCAAAAAACAAATATGACACTAAGCCACCTCATAGAGAAATAAAAATATAGTGATTTTTTAAATGTAAAAATTGATAAAATATGAGAAAAAATGCATAACAAGTTTTCATTAAAAGCACTAATTTATTAAGCCCTGCTCGAGGGGAAAAAGAAAAAAAAATTGTTTCATCTGTGTAATTTGGGGATGAGCGTGCAGGATTTCTTTCAACTGCAATCATTTAAATGTTAATAAAAGTTAGCAGTCCCTTGAGACCATGTTTGTGTGTATGATCTAGCAGATGAAGCCTACGCAAAGTTGAAGGTATAGAATCAAATTCCCTCCCCCCACAAAATGAATATTTTTCTTTTCCAGGGTTACTTGACTGAATAAATTACACATGCAAAGCCCAATTATACAGTAAAAAGCAACCTCATTACTAAAATAATAATTTTGTGATTTGAAAAATGTTGAAATTGATTAAATATTTAAAAAAGCATTACATAAAGTTTCTTCGAATCCCTTATTTATTAATCCCTTCTCGAAGGGGGAAAAAATAAAAAGGATGCCTTTTTTTTTTTTTACTCCACTGCTAATGTGAATTTCAAGTCAAGTCATTCAGCCATGAGCATACTGTACATGTGAAAGCAGGAAATGTTATTGCTCAGCCAAGACCCGAAGCATACAGTACGTACTGAAATGTGAATGTCCTCGATCGGCCAGGGGAGGTGTTGATAATGTGCCTAATGCCTTTTTGCTTGGCTTTGTGGGGGTGGGAAGGTGCAACTAAAATGTTTCATCTTGGTGAAAGATGACCAACCCTACCAAAAGTTGAAGCTATTGAATAGAATTCCTCCCACCACTAAAAAAAATATGGCAGTACTGTATGCCACCTCATATCGAATGTAATAATTGATTAAATATTTTTTAAAAATGCATTGCATAAGGTTTTGTTTACAGCTCACAATTATTCTCTACTTCTCAAAAAAAATGTTACTTTAATTTTTTTGTTTCCCGTTGGATTTCTACAGTAAGTCCGATTGGCAGTGAAGGCTTTCTATTGTACACTAGTTCACAATGCGCATGCGTGAGGAACCAGGAAATGTAAATGTCTATACCAGTAGACAAATCGTGACACCGTCTTAGACTTTCTCTGTTACAGGTAATTTCTCATAGCCCAGGAGAGGTGTTGATAGCTAGTCCAGTGCCTTTGCTTTGTAGGGGAGATGAGATGCAACTTAATTGGTCTGTCTTACAGTACAGCAAGGATGATCGTGAAGGATTCGAAAACAAATGTTTGAACATGTAGTTATTTCTAAAAATTAAAATTGATTAAATATGAAAAAAATGCCTCATGAACCATGAAGTGGAATAAAATTAAACATCTCTGTGTGAAATTTTATTACAGGTAATGACATGTAATTGAATCGCAGTGCATAGTGTGTTGTACAAAATAATACTGTAGCGTGGCAAAGTTTTAAAAGCATGAAGCTGGTAATACTGACTGTATAAAAGTTTAAAAGGTAAATGTTTTACAAAAGAGATATTAGAGTTCCATTGAACCTCATCCTCATCTTTTGACACTCGATTTAAAAGTTTCTTTTCTGGAGAAAAAAATTATGCTATAAATTCCTGTAGTGCGCATGTATACAAGCATTGACGGGCTATAGCAGGCATACAGTACACTATATCAAGCTGCTCTCCTCTGTGCCTCGCGCCCCCCCCCCCCTGCTCGGCCCCAGCATCAAATGACGCGCAGGGTCATGTGACGTCACATTGCCATGGTAATTTGATGCCGGGTTACCATGACGACACGTTACTGGAAGGGAAGGTTCTGTAAGTGTATTATGGAGGCTTCGCGCGATCCCCGGCATTTAATTTAAATGCCTGTGGGGAGAGCACGGGACCTCTATAATTGCCATGCCCCCTCCAGAAAATGTTGCGCACCCCCAGGGGAATTAAAGTTAATTTACCTTCATTATAAACTTTGCCAAACTGGTGGAGATGAGCCAATGTCAAGAGGTGTATTGTGCGTACAAGCAGGGATCACTTATGTAGTCTGCATTATATTTATCTTCATTATATACCTTGCCAACCGGGTCGCGATGACCCAATGTTGGGTGTGTACAGCACTGTGTGTAGCAGCCGGGATCACTCATGTAATCAGCATTATAGTTGACAGGTGCCTGCAGAAGCTGGTAATCAGGTGGGGCCAGGTAGCAAGGATTGCGGTTCACCAGGTTTTCAGTCACGGTCGGCCCCTTATTGCAATAGTATTGGGAAGCTGGTGTTGGTACCGTGTCGGGAAGTACGTACTGTACGAAGCTTAAATGGATAAAACCTGACCTTTCTTCTTTTGAAGTCGCCATGAGCAAACATACCGGTAAAAGCTGGTAGCACAGACCAATATCCTCTTGTACAGGCATCTCCTGGAGGAGGGGCTGTGCGAAAAAAGCAATCCTCATTAGTTAATGTTTGCCTTATCGAATGCTTCCAGCCACGTTGGTTTGATGAAAATGTGAAGAATTCATATTTTTCAATTATATAGTCAAATGTCTGCTAAAGTCGCCTTGTTATCTAATCCAGTATTAATTACAGAAAATATGAGAAATGCGTAACTACATTGTGGTTTGGTATAAGGACTTGACATGATGTCCATTTCACAAAGTGCAGGGATAGTAATGTAGAATGACAGGACAAGCATTGTGTATACTGTGGAGATTTTAATTATGAAACGCCTACATTTGATAACGTCTTCAGTGTCCAAGGTCAATTTACAATGGATGACTGTAGCGGCCACTCTTTTTATCTTGTTTTTAAACACCTGCAAATTGACTACACACAATTCACTTCTTGCCTTGTGCAAAGGGATTCACTTGCCATCTGGCGGAAACACGCAGAACTGCACCCAAACGAATCACAATCACAGTAATCACGGAAATCAACAACGGTAAACAGGTGTGTAATTGCTTTCACGCAAGATTAATGAGTAGATGCCATGTGGAATACAGCAGACTTTACGAAAACGGTGCTGAAAAATGGTCAAATAATAGCCGCAGCATCTGAAGTTACCTCCATAACTCCAGCTTATATCCCACTTATACAAAATGAGCCATCATACACAGCCAGGCTAAAAGCCAAAGACTATTGCCACAAAAATCACATTGCACTTAAAACCCCACTATAACACCTGCTCCAATACAAGAAGAAAAAACAACCACATGAGTACCACTAGTGGTTGCATACAACCCTGCCCTAGAGGTAATGCGAAAAATAATCAAAAATCTGCAACCCATGCTGACTGAAGATGAAATATTAAAAGCGTCAACCACCAAACCTCAGACAAGAGTTAGTCAATAGAAAACTTCATAACGAACTGAAGGATGTTGTTAATGGCACAAGAACATGCAACAACACACGCTGCAAACTTTGCAAACATATATGCCAAGATCCCACAGCCAGTCACAAACAAAACATTCAATATCAAAGGAACATTTTGCTGCACTTCAAGGAATGTGGCATATATGATTCAATGCTGCAAATGTGACCAATGATGCTACATTGATGAAACCAGCCAAAAACTTCCAACCATAACGTACCTACACAGATACAAAATAACACACTATGAAGAAGGAAGATATTGCACTCCAGTGGGACACCACTTCTCACAGCCAGATCATTCCATAAATGACTTAAAAATTAAAATCTTCAATGGAGTATTTAAAAGTACTCAAGAATGGAAAACATTATAACTCAAAATAATATGCGTTGACATTAAAACAAGAGGTCTTAATGCTGATATGGGGTTTTAAACCCACTACCATAATTTTTTGTAATATTTCTCCCTGCCTCTCCTGAATTTTACAATTAACCCCCCTCTCCTCTCTAAATGTATTCCCCCCTCCCCCACACTGCTGATGGCTTTATGGTATAACACACTACCTTGTTGGGTGTTTAATCATCCTTCTTTATTGTTGCTGACCTGTTGTCTCGGCATGCATATTTCTGTTTGTTACCTTAGACTGCTGCATGTCAGTTTAAACCCCGATGTTACTCTACATGGATCTCACTCATTGACAGAAATCAGAATGGTGATGTCACAGCATCACATGACAGTTACCAGGAAGTACCCAATACACAACATCTCCCCTTCTCATAAACACTTCACATAGAACATAAACAAAAAAACAAGTTAATCTTCTCCCGAATAGGTCTCTGAAAACTCTTCTCCTCGTAGTCTCACACTCTTTCTATCGAACCTCATCTTCCGATGTAATTTGCTGAAACAACGGATCTGCTCTTCCATTTGCGGTCACTCAGGAGGTTGCTGATCCCAGGCCGGTCGTGCTGCTTACATCCTCTCTGGAGTCATCCTCCCGGTGCTCATCCCGTACTCCCGTACTGGCTCCTCTTGCCCCGGGGCTGGTTGCATGACCAGTTGCTCCACTCACGAGTTCTCTGGTATGTGGTATTCTGGGTAATACCACATGCCACTCCAAATATCTGGCTGGGTCTGTTGGCCTGTTCTGAGTAACTGTTTGCTGCAGGCCCGGTTCTGATTTGATTTGTGTGGCGTCTGTTGGATAGGCCATCTTACGTGGTCACTACAAACATTTTTGTTCCCAAAATTCTTGGACTGTAGTGGCTTTCCATCAGTGGGTGGTGCCATACATCCGTACCTATACCACCTCCCCTGGGACAAAGGATTTGGAGTTAGAACCCAGTTGCATGTGACTTTGTGCACAGACCACTATGTCTTCCACCGTGCGCGGTTTCAGAAGATCAAGCTTGGTTTGTGGCTAACGTCCGAGTGTGAGTTGAGCAGGCGAGACTCCTGTACTTGAGTGGGGTGTTTGTTCTGTACTCCAATAAAAAAAAGTTTCTAAATTGTGAATTTGTGGTCTTTATGGCTTTTATCGAGTTCTTGAAAGTTTCCACAAACCTTTCGGCCTGGCCATTCGTGGTATGGTGCAGATGTTCTGTGGACAATACAGAACTCTCTTAGAAAGTTTTTATACTCTTGCGCCATGAACTGTGGTCCATTGTCTGTCACTAACTCTAGGAGATATCCGAACACCGCAAACATTCTCTGTAATGCTTTGATCGTGGCAGCTGTTGTAACTGACTTCATTTTCACCACCCCTATCTGGCCAATTGGAGTGTGCGTCGACCACGATCAAGTACGATGCACCGTCTATTGACCCAGCAAAATCAATGAAGATGCGTTGCCTTGGGGTGGTTGGCTACACCCACGGTTGAACTGTCCCTCTCAGTAGTTGCTTCGCTGACTGGGCACAACCCGGGCACCCGGTGACAAAGGTTTTGATGCCTTGATCAATACCTGGCCACCATATTTGTTCCCGGGCTTGTGTGCTTCATACAGACCATGCTGGGATGTCCATTATATAGTAGTTGCAATGCTTACGACTGCATGCTGTGTGGAACCACCAAACTCTCCCTGGTGGTCAGTTCCAGATGGCGAAGTTTATATGGCATCAAGTTGGACGCTACGGTTTCAGGCCATCCACCCTGTACGAATTGTTTAATGGTGCGGAGCGTGTCATCCCTCTGTGTTTTCTTGGTGAGTAACTGCGAGGTCAATGTATTCGTAGCCGCATAGTGGCAACGTTGTAGCTGAAGTTATTTCTTTTCTTTTCTTGAAGTGGTAGTCGCGACATAGCATCTGCATTAATGTGCTCATCGTACGAGTGGTATTTTGTACTGTATGTGTATGCTCCCGAAAAGAGGGCGTACCTTTGTAGGCGAGCATCTGTCGTTGTGGATATACCCTTTTTGGGGTTAAAGCTGGAGAGAAACAGCTTGTGGTCCATGCCAATCGTAAATTTGCAACCATACACATACAGGTGGAATTTCTTTATAGCCCACACTATAGCTAGGGCTTCTTAATCAATCTGAAAATAGTTGCGTTCGGCCACGGATTGGGAACGAGACGCAAAAGCGATTGGCCTCTCTGTGCCATTGTCCATCAAATGAGAAAGTACTGCCTCAAGCCCATATGGTGAAGCGTCACATGCTAACAGTAACGGTGTGTGGAGGTCATACTGGACCAATACACGGGACGAGAGAATCATGTGTTTTGAGGTTTCGAAAGCCTCCGGAAACGTCGATGTCCAGTTCCATTTTGTTGTTTCCAATAATCTGTGCAGGGGGTACAGCATGTGCACTAGATTAGGCAAGAATCTATTTTAATAGTTCAGTAGTCCCAAGAAGGAACGGAGTTGTGAGACATCCTTGGGTGTGGAGCCCTTCTCTGTCTACCACATGTGCGCAAAACTCTAATTTGGGCACAAAAAACTTCAATTTTTGCAGATTTTGCCTTTAGCCCATAGTCCATTAAGCGTTGTAGAACCAGCTTGACATTGTGGCGATGCTCCTCGTCAGTGCGCTCTGTGCCCAACATATCATTGAGCATACACTGAGTAAAAGGTATTTCCTCCATTTTGTGCTGCCAAATTGCGGTTGTTGGGCAATTTCCAAAACTATTTTGTTAAACTGAAATAGTCCTTTGTGTGTTGATCGTGAGATATTTCCTGGGATCAGGGTGAACCTCCATTTGCCTCGCGAGATCGATTTTCGCAAATCGGTCCCCCCCGCCCCCTGCTAGGGAAGCAAAAATGTCTTCATTCCTTGGAAGGGGATACTGGTCCATGATCAATTGACTGTTAAGTGCCATTCGGAAATCTCCACATATGCGCAGCTCGCCATTCTTTTTCTTTACTAGCACAATTGCCGATGCCCATGCGCTATGTTTTATCTTGGAGATGATCCCTAACTCCTCCAAACGCTTTAGCTCTCTTTCCACTCCAGCCTTCAGGGCGAATGGACCTGAGCTTGCCTTGAAATTTTTTGGAGTTGCCCCTTCTTTTAAATTCAATTGAACGGAATCACCCTTAACTTTGCCCAAGTCACTATCAAAAACGGTGCTATACTTATGTTGTAAGTGTTTCATCCATGGCTCGTGCTGGTCTATGTTTTGTTCTAGAGTGTGATAGTAGTTGACTTGAATGTCTGGCATTCCAAGGGCCCATATCCAGTCCCGTCCAAATATGGGTGGCCCTCACCGTACTACGATGTATCGTGGAAGTCTTTTTTTTATTTTACCTTTTATATGTGACACATACTGTCACGCAGTCGACCGGCTTTATAAGTTGCATGGCGTAAGTCTGTAGTCTAATTTTAGTGGGCTGCAACTGCTTTGTTAGTTGTAACTTTTGCCAGTGGTGTAGAGTGATCACCGACACTGCAACCCCAGTATCCAGATCCATGCACAGCATTTTCCCTTTGAGTTTCACCTGTACTTCCATGCACATTGGTTGAGGTCCGACCGAGGTGGTATATGGAGAGGCGTTCCAATCGCTCATCTCCGTCCGATCTGGACGTTGAATTTCGGAGGTCCACTTTATAGGTTTGTCTGCCTCCCGCCTTCTTTTCCTGGTGGCATGTATGTGGCTCACGGCAAACATGCCGTAAATGTCTTGTTTTTCCGCAATTATTTACACTGTATGTCCTTGAATCTGGAGACTGGTGTCATGAGTAGTTCCTCCACATCGGTAACACCTGCCATGGGTCTGTTGGTTCGGTTCATGACAACGTGGGTTGTCGATTTATGCCCTTGGGGTTTCGTGCTTGCTGACTTGGTAAGTGGTGTATTGAAAAGTTCTTCTTTTATAGTCAAGTGTGATTGCAGCGTGTCTGTGTCTTTCATTGCCAGCTCCATTACTGTTGCCATGTCTATAGCCCTTTTTAAGGAGAGGTTGTCTTCTGTTAACAGTTTTTTTTTGTATAGGTTAACTTGTGAGGTCAATGACAAACATGTCGCAGAGGGCTGTTGGCAGATAATCACAGAGCAGGTGCTGGCCAACTTCCTTAGAGCGACAACATACTGTAGGATTTAATATCCTCACCTTTTTCTTGGCGTCTATTATAAAAAAACGAAATCTCTCCGCTATCTCCAGCGGTTTAGGTTGGTAGTAATCGTTCACTATTTCATTTATTACGTTTAGGGTCTTGGATTCTGGTTTATCTGGAAACAACAAGTCTCTTAAAGTATTGTAGGTTTTAGCACCAACTGCTGTGAGAAAAACAGCAACCTTTTTGTCATCACTTACAGCTTTTGCAACTAAATATTGGTTGAGCCACTCGCTCCAAGAAGACCAATTGTCTCTTTCAACATTAAATTCCTGCATGCTGCCAATAAGAGGCATGGTGACATATATTTATCCTTGGATGTCCTGGTACATAAATGCTTAGTGATACTGTCAATCCTTTCTGAGAGAGAGAGAAAAGTTATGCTTTTGCTTTAAGCTTATTTCCCAGGGTTACCATTGGCTGCAGGATTGTACAATTCCATCCTTATGTATGGGGGAATACCTCCTGCGGCCTAGTGACATTGTTGTGGGTTTAGTGATATATTTGTTTCCACTGTTGTCTGTGTTTATGCTTCACAAAACACACTACCTTGTTCGGTGTTTAACCATCATTCTTTATTGCTACTGACCTAATGATTACACAGTACATGAAGAATAACAGGGTGTTATCGTAACAGTACTGAACAGACCCCACAAGTTAGTTGGATCGCCAACCCAAGACACGGAGTTCAAGAAAATATGTTTATTTGCAAGGGCAACAGAATAGAAGCATACAAACGTCACAACACACAATTATCCACTTTGTGACCCACCTCTAACCTGGAAAGGGATTGGATTTCTCCCCACAGTGTAGGTTACCAGGAGGTGGTAGCAGGAGTAGCCACGAATCGTCCCTCTGTTTCTGTGTTAGGGGAAAGAGTCCGTTCTGGGGTACAGCAATGTCCTGGGGCCACTTGGAGAGTGGGTGCACAAAAGATAAAACAGTCCTTGGCGCAATTATTTATTTATTTATAAAATATTTTACCAGGAAGTAATACATTGAGAGTTACCTCTCGTTTTCAAGTATGTCCTGGGCATAGAGTTAAGACAAATAATACATGGTTACAAATACAGTTACATAAATGAACAGGGTATACATTATATACAAGACATTGCCTGCACAGTTAAAGAAAATATATATTATGGGCGTATGAAACAGTTACAGACCAGATTAAAATGTGAGACAGCCTTAGATTTGAAAGAACTTAAACAGGTGGTGGATGTGAGAGTCACTGGTAGGTTGTTCCAGTTTTGGGGTGCACGGTAAGAGAAAGAGGAACTGCCGGAAACTTTGTTGAGCCTTGGGACCATGAACAGTCTTTTGGAGTCTGATCTCAGGTGATAAGTGCTGCATGTGGAAGGGGTGAGGAGCTTGTTCAGATAGCTGGGTAGCTTGCCCATGAAGAATTTAAAGGCAAGACAGGAAAGGTGAACTTTGCGCCTAGACTCTAGTGATGACCAATCTAGTTCTTTGAGCATTTCGCAGTGATGTGTGTTGTAGTTGCATTGGAGAACAAAACGACAAATTGAATTGCAGAGGGTGTCAAGTTTGCTAAGGTGGGTTTGAGGTGCATAGTCAATAATTGGCATTAGCATCTGCTGTGCGATACGCTTTCTGAACAGGCGACCTAGGGAGGATTTGTTCCTGCAAAGTACCACTAGTTTGGCATAGGTCTTGGTTGTCAGGGTATCAATGTGCATTCCGAATGTTAAGTGGGAGTCAAACCATATGCTCAGGTATTTAAAACTAGTGACGGGTTAGGGTTGTGTTAGTGTTTGTTCTAATCTGGAGCTCAGTCGCTGGAAGCTTTAAAAATTTAGTCTTGGTCCCAAATACCATTGTTACAGTCTTGTCAGTGTTTAAAAACAGTTTGTTGTGGGAAATCCAGTTTTCGAGTCTCAAAAAGTCAGACTGAAGTATTTGTTGAAGGTCAGAGAGGCTATGGCTGTGTGCATATAGGATTGTGTCATCTGCATACATGTGTATTGAGTCTTCCTTCCAAAGCTGTGGGAAGATCATTGATGAACACTGAGAAGAGTAGGGGCCCCAGAACAGAGCCTTGTGGGACACCACAGGTGCTATCCAGGGGGTTGGAGTTAGAGCCTGAGATGGACACATGTTGGGATCTTCCTGATAGGTAGGACTCAAACCAGTTTAAAGCATGCTTCAGTATTCCAGAGCTCTGGAGTTTGTTAAGCAGGATAGCATGATCAACTGTATCAAAAGCCTTTGTAAAATCTAGTAATACTGCACCAGTGAGTTTTCCCCGTTCCATTCCACACTGGATTTCATTGCAAACTTTTAGCAGGGTAGTTACGGTGGAGTGTTTGGGACGAAAGCCAGATTGGAATTGGCTAGGGAAATTTGTCTTGGTATAGTAATCGCTTAATTGGGAGTGGACACATTTTCCATGACTTTGGATAGAATTGGGAGAGGTGAGATTGGCCTGTAGTTTGAGAGAGTGTTTTTGTCCCCACTTTTGAAGATTGGGACAACTCTGGCAGTTTTCCAGGTCTTAGGGAAATGGCCTGCAGACAGGATAGAGTTAACTATGGAAGCAATTGGTTTGGCAATGGCTGGGGCACCAAGTCGTAGGAACCTAAATTGTAGTAAGTCAGGTCCGCATTGGCTGCTTTGTTTTAGTTTGAGGAGCGCTTGTGTAATCTCCTCTTCAGATACTGGGCCAAATTGAAAATTGTGGGCAGTGTTGGGAGGGGGTGGGGCTATGTGGGTACTCCCAGGATGAGATTCAGGTTTGTGGTTTGGGCTGCGTTTCGCTAATAAGTTAGTGGCACACCCCACAAAGTAATCATTGAATGCATTTGCAATGTCAGTGGGGTTTGTCAGAGTAATATCCCCCTTAATGATATTACTTGGTTGTTGATGGTTAGGAGGCTGGAATATATTGTTGATAACCTTCCAGAAGTTAGCTGGGTTTGATGTATTTTGGTGGAGATTGTAAGAGTAATATTGTGCTTTTGCGTGCCTTGTTCGCCTTGTGCACATGTTCCGCAGGCATCTGTACTGATTGAGATACTTGGTAGTGCCAGTTACTTTGTAGCTTTTCCACAAGGTATCCCTGAGCTGGTAGAGTGCAATAATGTCAGTTGTAACCCATGGAAGGTGGGGCCCCCCGTACCCTTATTTTGCGTAGTGGTGCATGGGTATCGCAGAGTTTTAAGAACTCAGATTGGAAATAGTCGAGCGCAGAATCAGGGTTGGGAATTAAGTCGATTCTGTGCCATGGGCAGTTGGTAAGGTCATCCAGAAACTGTTGTGGGTTAAAGTTTTTTAATGTTCTAGTAAGGAGAACTTTAGGGCTTGAATGGGGCGGTTTAATTTTCCTTACACAGTACACTATTGCATAGTCACTGAAAATATCAGGAAGGATGCC
This sequence comes from Ascaphus truei, assembly GCA_036426205.1. Classification (NCBI taxonomy): domain Eukaryota; kingdom Metazoa; phylum Chordata; class Amphibia; order Anura; family Ascaphidae; genus Ascaphus; species Ascaphus truei. The sequence goes on along the minus strand of WSYH01002776.1, from coordinate 10,761 downwards.
ATAAGATTGGATTCTGCTGGGGTTTGAGGAGAGAATCCAGTCTAGCAAGGAATGGTTATGCAATTTCAGGTTTGTCCTTGTGGGTTGGGAAATGAGTTGTGATAGGTTAAGTGACTTGCGTTGTATCTAGATTTTGTGGTTTTTAGGATCAAGCCAATTGAAGTTGAAATCCCCAAGAACTAGCAGCTCACTCTTCTCATTCAGAGAGGAAATGGAGCCAATAAACTGGGTGATATCAGTCAGGGATTGTAGAGGGGCTTTAGGGGGGCGGTAGATGCCAGCGCGCAAGATGGGCGTAGAAAAGGGGAGGCAGATTTTGCAAATAGAGTTTCAAAAGAGGGTGGGCTTGGGGGGCAATTTAACAGTGTAAATTGTAATGTGTCTGCAATATAAAATAACACCCCTCCTCCTCTCTTTGACCTATCTCTCCTAAAAATGGAGTATCCCTGAATGGTGATATTTGCATCAGGGGTTTTAGGTGTTAGCCATGTTTACCGGTAGAGGCTGTCCCACTAGTCCGGGGACCGACCTCCACTGGTTTGTTCGTACAAGGGTTAAAGGTTATCGTCTCTCTGCGGCAGGCAGAAGCTGATGGCTGGAGAAATTCTTCAAAAAGACTTTGGGTTCTTTGGCTCAGGACTCACCAGAGCGTTTGGAACTGGGCCCCTCAAATAGACAGGGGTTTAGTTCCGCTTGTCCACTCCGAGTCCTGCTGCAAGCGACTTGCAGTACACCCTGCAAGGTATACAGATGCAGTCCCCTCGAGAACCGGGTGCAGAGACAGACTGACACAGGCTGAACTGTTCTAAGACACACACACACACACACTAGTACAGTTTGGGGCTTTCAGTTATACCTCAAACTTCAGAGAGATGCCAGAATGTCTGAGCGCATCAAAGGGTTTTCTTTCTGGCCTCTTTAGATCTAGCTGTTATGCACGAACTGCAGACACTCTATTCCCTTGGAGTGTGAAACCCAAGGGCTTTCCTGGCTGGCAGGCTGGGAGGTGTGAGAAGTAGCCCCCCTTACACGAGACTCCTCTCAATTTAGATTACTCCTTTTGATGATCCCACCAACTGACTTCATTAGACTTGCAAACTGAGGCATTGGTATGCAAGGAAGGGTTGTCACTTCGCCAGTTGTTTATCCATTAGAAATGCAGGAATACACTTATAATGTCCACTTTTCGATATTGGGGTGAACCCCGAACCCCCTAAGGAATAGGATTAATGAGGATAGGCTGTCCTACTGGCTCCCAGGGTCCAATATCGGTAAACCCTGGTAGGGAGTTTCAAGGACCTCCGGAACTGAATTTAGGACAGTTTAGCAGATTGGTACGTTTCACGGGAATGGATATAACACTGATTCTGTTCAGCAAAAGAATAATTTTTTTATTACAAGGAAGGGGTTCCCCGAGACTCTGTGTTTTGCCCCACAATGTATCTCCCCTTCTAGCAAGGTGTGGCGGTACCAGAAACATATTGCTAGCCCCAGCGGTTCTGGAGTTGTAATCCCAAACTGGTTACTTAAGAAAAGGGTCCAATCCCACTTAGCCCACCAACAATACAATACAAACAATTAAGAAGGGACATACATTCACCACAGGGGGAACACAGCAATAATACATTTATATACATGTTCCCAAGACGTGGGCCCTATCTTCAGGGTACAACCCAAAGATACCATAGCACCCCACGTCACACAAGGGGTAGAGTATAATGATTACACAGTACATGGGTAACAGTTACATAAAGGGATGTGGGGTTAGTGGGCTTCTCCCAGTCTGGCAGGTGCTGGTATAGTGTGCAGCCAGTTCTGCTGTTTCATCTTCTCTCAGGAGGATTGCTATTTTTTGGTTCTCTTCTACAGTATATTATTAAAGTTCTGGATAAGAGTTGTGCGTTTCTCCAAGTGGACATTCCTTCATAGTATTATGTGCAGCAGGAAGTGTGTTTCATCTTCTACCTCTCCTAGCTCACATCGCTGGCACAGTCTCATCTCCCCTGGCTTCCAGTTTTGTGTGTCTGCCTGTTTCTATTGTATTGCCCTGTCTGTTTACTCCTCTGCATCATCTGCCTTAGATGGCTATCTTGTTTTTGTTTTTTTTAACATCTGTGTTAAACTCATGGAATCTTTGTAAATCAGTATTGCTGACATGATGAAGAGAGGAGACGTCTCGAAAGCTTGTCTTATAATACCAATTGTTAGTCCAAATTAAAAAAGGTATCCCATTATACTGATGTACTCATTTACTTTGCACTACTGCAACTGGACTAACATGGCAATTTCTACTTAATGCATATTAAAACATAAATTGGAATGATCAGTTTTAGAACCCTATTTTGCCCATTGAAAAGTATATTGGAAGCACATACTGTACCATCTGAAATATGTACTGCAATAATTGCTGGGAAATTAATGATCCACTTAACTGATTTTATTTGACAAAATATGGGTTATTTGTTGAATGATATGCTTTCAAATTGTCATATGAAACCTATCCCTGTAAAATGTGTAATCTCCAGGATCCAGAGAGAGCATATACACGGATCACCCCAAAAAGAAGAAAAAATATAATGCACAACTGTATAACTTCTAAGAAAGGAAAGGGGATTGTAGACGGACGTTCACAGAGGTACACAATTGGAGTCGTTATAATGTGAAATTATAATAGGCTTTATTGTGCCTTTTCCTTTTCATCAGGAAATTATCCAAACACAGGGGGGAACAAAGCTTCCATTCACTTGGGAGTATTTTTAGTGAACTCCTATGCAATTAATTCACATCTCCGTTAGTTAAGCAATTCTCCCAACCCCAAACACATAGCATGCAATAAGCAGATATAAGCAGTCTTTTAAGAATGAAAGTCTTATCTGTTCCTTGTGGTTTGGAGGGAAAATCTTCAATGTCCCTGCTTCAGCTCCCTTGTCTCCAGGGTTGGTCAGCATACAGGTTTAGAAGTTTTCCCTGTGTCTTGTAAGCAGCTCTGCTGTTTCTTCTGGCAGGGCTCAAGACGGTTGAGAGTCAAAGACAATCTCTGCTCTCTCTCCCAAGTTCAGCTCTCAGTCACAGCTAAGGAGTTCTCACTTCCTGTTTCAAAAGACAGGCTTTCTAAGCCATCTAATCAGGCAGGTGGTGTTTTGTTAATTGACTACCAGCAGTTAACCACCACACTGCTGGATTAGAGGCACATTACCTGAACAGGGATAAGTCCCCTGTTACAGGGATCTTGGCTCTTTTTGATTTTCTACTTGCAGTGCATCTAGGAGTATAAGGCAGAGACAAAAAACAGTGGGCTTGGGTCTTCTTAACTCAGATGTGTAACCAGGTAAAATGATATCTCAGGATGAAAGAAAAAATTATAATGGTGCAGACCAATAAAACATTTTTTATCACATAGGTATAAGATGAGACAAATGTATTCACATTTCACTGACTCAACCAGCTTTGTCAGGAGCTTCTTCTGACGAAGCTGATTGAGCTAGCGAAACACGTAGAGCTACCGAGCCAGTGCGCATACCCATTGCGCATTGCCACTTGGGAAGCCAGGAGGATTCAGAAACCGTAAGAATTTCTGCAATTTCCGGATATAGACATACCGGATCTGACGCCCGTCTGTCCAGAAGTGACATGCTAAGTGTAACTCACGGGATTCCCGAGGCACCCGGAACCACTGCAGAGAGAGTGACGGCAAGAATCATCTCCTCCTCGGCACGCGACGACTCAACGCTACAATTTTCTTATGTGCATTAAAAAACGTACACAATGTGAGTACATTTGCCTCATCTTTTACCTATGTGATAAAAATGTTTTATTGGTCTGCACCATTATCTTTTTTTCTTTCATCCTGAGATATCGTCTTACCTGGTTACACATCTGATTCAAGAAGACCCAACCCCACTGTTTTTTGTATGTGCCTTATACTCTTAGATGCACTGTAAGTAGAAAATCAGTAGGACCCAAGATCCCCCTTCCCTTTCTTAGAAGTTATACAGTTGTGCACTGTATTTCTTCTTCTTTTTTGGGGTGATCCATGTATATGCTCCCTCTGGATCCTGGAAAGTGTTTATGAAGAAGGGAATTTTCAGAAACAAATTCCCACCAGATGTCTGAGAATTCACTGATCACCAGGAGAATAGAAGATAACCAAAAGTTGTGTACTGTATGTATATATTTTTCACTTGTGTATTTTCACTTCACAATACCACTTTATTGTTTATTGTCACACAATTTTAACCACTTTTGATATTATTCACTTTATTTATACTATTACATTAGTTTTGATCACTTACATGTGCACCTGAGTGTGGAAGCGCCTAGACAAATCACTTTTTGGTCACCTATCCTGTAAAATGTATATCATCAAATCTTCCCAGCGTTGACACTTTATTGATGAACTAATATTGTCCAATTTTATATTTTGATACCTTTGTTGTTTTTGTACATGGGGCACAGCCCTTTAATGCCTCTGTTTTTTTCACACTTGCACATTACTCATACCGTCTATTTACGGGCTCCTAATCTTTAATTATGAATGTGCTTTGTTTGTTTATCCCTCATGTGGAATATAGAATTAATAATAGTTGGGAAAATATTGTAACATCTTATGGGCCATGTTTGCTGAGAAGTGTTATTCCATACCTTGCCTTCTATGTTAAGACACCTTAAAGCCCATGCAAGTGAATGGGCCAAAAGGGGCCATATCTATTAAGCAGCTTTTCTCCAGAAGACACTGTCCATGCTAGAAGACCCCTTCTAACTCCTGGGCTATAAAAGGTAATTTCCAGTGTTGGAAGGTGTCTTATGGAGGAGCACTGCTAAGTAAATATGGCCCAACATCACCAGACACTAACAATTTCAGCCCCTACTTCTAAGGTTTATGAGTAAAATTTTCATTTTGTGCTTAAATTCAGCATTTGATTATAGAAGAGCTGCAGATGTTTTTTATATATACATATATATGTATATATATATATATTATTATATATATATATATATCTTTTAGATACTGATGAAACTACTATGCAGAACCTTTCCTCTCAGAAGACAGAAACTTACAAGATTCAACCTACAACGTCTGCAGTTTCTTTGCAGCATGGTAGACAATGAACCTACTGTATGTTAAAAGACAGCGCGCTGTTCAGATGCATAATCAAGGTTTACAGAAGACTAATGACCATCCTGTCTACACAGATGATCGCAGGAGAGAAACAACAATAGTTCAAAATGGAACAAATCTTGAAAGAATAGGGGAAATGGAAGGCTACCTAAAATCTGTTCCCAATAAAGGATGCAAGGAGGTGAGCATCATTAGACTGATCATTGTTAACTGAATTTTAAGCAACCTACGCAAGAGTTGGCCAGGTAACATTTTTCCTGGAACCTCTGCGTTTTCAGTCAACCTGTTCTGAGGCAGCCATGGCTTCTCAGTTTAGTTTTTTTTTTTTTATTAAAATGTTTTACCAGGAAGTAATACATTGAGAGTTTCCTCTCGTTTTCAAGTATGACCTGGTCATAGAGGTAAGACAAATAATACATGGTTACAAATACAGTTACATAAATGAACAGGGTATACATTATATACAAGGCATTGCATGCACAGTTAAAGAAAATATATATTATAGGATTATGTAACAGTTACAGACCAGATTAAAACGTGAGACAGCCTTAGTTTTGAAAGAATTTAAACTGGTGGTGGATGTGAGAGTCTGGTAGGCTGTTCCAGTTTTGGGGTGCACGGTAAGAGGAAGAGCGGCTGGATACTTTGGTGATCCTTGGGACCATGAACAGTCTTTTGGAGTCTGATCTGAGATAAGGGCTGCATGTGGTAGTGGTGAGGAGCTTGTTCAAATAGATGGGTATTTGTAGATACTAGGATACAGCGTTCCCAGTGTACCGTGCTCAGCTGCAGGAAATCTTAAATATCCATTTAGAATAATGCCTCTAATTGAGGAAAGCAGGGAAACACCACTCTCTGCAAGACATATGTGTAAAGGTGTCTCTGATTGTATCTCCTAAGAAGTGGGGGAACTGTGTTATATTGGTGAGTGTCAGTAAAAAATCTCTGACCTCCCAGTAACACAATATGTAGTATCCCCCTGGAGAAAGGACAACAATGAATGAATACCAAAACCGTAATAAACGGATGGGTATACTCACAGTAGAGAGAGATCCTGTGTGGTGAGTCCCACGGCGTGCATCACGTTGGGAAAAGCAGCAACAAGATATCCTCACGGAAAGAACGGAGCACAGCAATTGCAGTAAGAAGGGGGCTAGATACCGCTGTTAAAAATCCTTTATTCCATGGTAGACATCATGGCATGGGATATGTTAAAAGTCTCGAACGCGTTTCGGGCCGTCGCCCTTTGTCAACGAGAATATTGAACAGACTGCGGCTGCCGCAGCTGATATAGGAGTTCCCCTGCCTCCAGCTGATTGATGACGTCACCTGCCATTGGCGCGGGATCGTCAAAGTATGATCTGGTTGGTCCACACCCTGGACCAATGAGCTCTTTATGTTTCATTATATAATTATACCTGCAGAGATGTATTTTGCCCTATGTATATACATACATTAAGGACTGTGGATAATATTGTATATGGCCATATATTAGATATAATGGATAATACTGTACACAACCATACATTGGATATAACCATGCCCTCTATTTTCTCCACTTCAGAGTAGAAGATTGCTTTTATACATGTTTATACTATTGTTTTTAACCCTGTATTCTGTTACTAGTGCATGTTGAGTTTCCAACATGCAGTAGCTACGCGCCTGATATAGGTGTCACTCCCCTTTTCCTCCCCGGCACCAGCGATGAATTTGCAACATAAAGAGCTCATTGGTCCAGGGTGTGGACCAACCAGATCATACTTTGACGATCCCGCGCCAATGGCAGGTGACGTCATCAATCAGCTGGAGGCAGGGGAACTCCTATATCAGCTGCGGCAGCCGCAGTCTGTTCAATATTCTCGTTGACAAAGGGCGACGGCCCGAAACGCGTTCGAGACTTTTAACATATCCCATGCCATGATGTCTACCATGGAATAAAGGATTTTTAACAGCGGTATCTAGCCCCCTTCTTACTGCAATTGCTGTGCTCCGTTCTTTTCGTGAGGATATCTTGTTGCAAATAGATGGGTAGCTTGCCTAAGGCCTCGTCCATGTTGCCTGCGTGCTTGCGGAAGCGTGCTGACGCGCGCTCCCGCTCAGCACTGAGCCCCTACAGCCGCAATTAGAGCGGCTTTAGTAGGGGCTCACCTGAGCTTCCGCGCGCTTGCGGAAGCGCAGGTCTTGGGGGAATTTAAAATTTCCCCGCTTGCCGGCGAGAAAGGCCGGTCACGTGAGCGGTTCGCCCAATGAGGGCGAACCAGCTCCGTGACGTCACTGGCCCGCCCCCCGGCCAGTGACGCGCCCTCCCCCGGACCGCCCCCCTGACGGCTGCTGAGAGCGCTTGCGGTAAGCAACCGCAAGGCCAGGGAAAGCACTCGCTTTCCATGAGACTCAACGCGCCTCAGCACGCCAGCGGTAAGCGTGTCCAAGGCCTAAGAAGTATTTGAAGGCAAGACAGGAAAGGTGAACTTTGCGCCTAGACTCAAGTGATGACCAATCTAGTTATTTGAGCATTTCGCAGTGCTGTGTGTTGTACAGTAGTTGCATTGGAGAACAAAACGGCATATTGAATTGTAGAGGGTGTCAAGTTTGCTAAGGTGGGTTTGGGGTGCTTAGCCATATACTGTCTCCATAGTCGATAATTGGCATTAGCATCTGCTGTGCGATATGCTTTCTGACCAGCAGACTTAGGGAGGATTTGTTCCTGTAAAGTACACCTAGTTTTGCATAGGTTTTGGATGTCAGGGTATCAATGTGCATCCCGAATGTTAAGTGGGAGTCAAACCATATACTCAGGTATTTAAAACTAGTGACGGGTTAGGGTGGTGTTAGTGTTGGTTCTAATCTGGAGCTCAGTCGCTGGAAGCTTTAAAAATTTAGTCTTGGTCCCAAATACCATTGTTACAGTCTTGTCAGTGTTTAAAAACAGTTTGTTGTGGGGGGCGTGTCTATGACGTCATCCAGGACAGTCGGGTAAAAGCTGAGCTCCAGAGACCCTCCTGAATAACCGCAGATTTAAACCCTTTTATCCCGGGCAAAAACCCTGAAAAAAGCCCCTGACGACCCTCTAAAACCAGAGAGATGGCTAATAAGGGGAAAAATCCCCCGACTCAGGGAGTGGGGAAGTACTTCTCTCCTGCAAAACAGCCTGGTGAGACAGGGAATAGAAAGCAAGATGGCCCCCAGGCTTCGGGCCCACGAGGCAAACAAGGCCTCTCAGACTCAGCAAGCCCTACCGAGACCCCCCCTTCCCCGGACGGGGGGATCACAAAGGCATACCTGGAGGAACTCCATGCCAAGCTCCAACGTTCACTACAGGCTAATATAAAGGACGCGGTAGCGGAAATTAAGCATGATATCCAGGGGCTGCAGGAACGCACTACCACACTGGAGACCAGGCTGGATGAGGCCTTACACCACCAGTCAGAGGCCGATGATGAGATCATACGCCTGGGCCAAGAAATAAATATACTACGTGACGGACTGGAGGACCAGGAAAACAGGGATCGCCGCCAGAACCTGCGGATCCGCGGCATCCCTGAGGCGGTGCTACCCACACATCTGCGAGCATACCTGAAGGACTTCTTCCTCTCCATATGCCCAGACCTTGATTCCCGGGACTTGGAAATGGATAGGGCGCACAGAGCCCTGGGCCCGCGCTCCGAGGACCCCAACCGTCGGCGGGACGTGATCGTGCGGCTCCACAGCTACTCCACCAAAGACAAACTAATAGGAGCTAGCAGAGGGAGGGACACGATCGCGTTCCGCAGCGACCGGCTTCAGGTCTATAACGACCTCTCCAAGCTTACGGTGGATCGACGCAAAGCACTACGTCCCCTAACATTACTCCTTCGTGCGAAAGAAATAAATTACAGATGGGGGTTCCCTTTCAAATTGATTATTCCCCACAAGGGTAAATTCCTCACCATCCGGCACCCTGAGGATATGGTGCACTTAGCAAAAACCCTGGGCCTTCCCGTGGACTCCCTCCAACCTGCCCACCCAGCTGGTAACCAGGACCAGGAAAAAGATGACCAACCTGTGAGAGCCTCGGAGCGGATTGCCGAGCAAAGACAATCCCGCGACAAATAAAGAAACACTCAGAGACAAACCAACCTCCCGCCCGGATCCACGCCAGCATCAGCCCTGAAACTCACCCAAAATGGCTTACCTTCTTACCTTCCCATGGAGAAGACCTCCGGATCGCGGCAGCGGGGTGCCCTTCTTCCTCCCCGGTCCCAGAAGCCCCACCAAGAATAATCGGAGGGCGGACACTGCGCGACCAACTGCGGATCTTCGCGGTTACTCGCGGTGATCGACAAGGAAAACGCCATCGCCTGCTCCAAATTTCTCCCCAAAAATGGCGTCCGGAATGCACTTACCGGTCCACGTGGCGCCCCTGGCTGAGTTGCAAGCTCCCTCCACAAAATGGCGCCCGCTGGGGACGTCCCTGCCCGCGGGGCTCCGTGGGACCTGCTGGCGCGCCACGGCTGACGTCAGCAGGAGGCGTGCCTCACATCCGGCGCCAACGGAGACCCCGCCTGAACCCGGAAGCCGTCCCCGCCCGCGGAGCATCATGGGGCTCACGGACGAGCCGCAAATGACGCCAGCAGGGTGCGCGACCCGCGCCCGGCGCCGACGGAGGCCTCGCCTGCTCCTGGTCCAGGGGGCGATACCGGGGCCGGAGCGCCGGGCCCCCCGAGCGACTCCCAGCGGCTGAGTGACACACCGCATGGTATGATATGCCCCTCATTGTCACACGTGGTCTGTACCACTCTCTAACTCTACTCAATTGGACTATGCCATGCAGAGAAAATAACTAGAATATGCAGAAGTCTGGGAGTGGCGGTGAAAGGGTCAATACACTCTTTACTAGAAAAGCTGCAGTTTTTTTCCTCCCCAACACGCAAGGCTTTTATTTAGCTCTTTCTTCCATCAGCATTATATGGCCATGTTCAGGCACCTTGCAGGCAGTGGGGCTACTCTGATAACATCAGCAATTTCACACTCAGGGCAGCTGCAGCAGAGCGAAGTGACAGCCAGGCAGGGGCATGCAGAACATGTTAACTGGTTGGAAACAGCAGCCAATGACCACTCTCCTGCAAGTTATGTCCCCTCATTGCTTGAAGATGGGATTTATTTGCAGCATCATGAACATGCCTTCTGTATTGTGACTGTGCACTGAAGCACCCTCGCAATCCCAGCGCTGACCAGCAGGTGGTGCAAACAGACTGGCATCTGGTTTAATTCAAAACCCAAGCATTTTGATTTCATCCAAAAAGGAGCAAAGTGTCTTCATTTTGCCCAACCACAGGATACTCCCAGCTCGGGGCAACCTGGCGCTCCCCCCTCTCGGCCGATGGGCCCTTCCGGGGCAATCTTATACCCTCACCGGATCCCGGGCTCCCTCTCCCTCCCTGGAGGAGTGCTGCCAGCGCAAGTCTCCACAGCCCCACATGAGCCCTTCCGCGGTCATACTTTCAGGGATGGGGTCTGTAAAACTATGATACCCACATATACTCCCCTCTGAGTCTCTTCCTACCACCCCTAAGAGTCAGCTGGGTACCCCCCTCACTACCCTATAGTTGTGTTATCCCCCACTAGAAGGATTATCAGGATTAGACATTGACTCCTTCCCTCAA
>WSYH01002775.1:56417-79208 GCA_036426205.1 Ascaphus truei | reverse complement strand
TCAATAGAGTCTGTGTATACCCACCCTTGATGAGTGTGAGAAGCTCTAAATTCTCAAACGCTTTTACCCAAACTCACAAAGTGTGAGTATTTTACAATTCTCAAACGCTTTTACCCAAACTCACAAAGTGTGAGTATTTTACTTATTGTCTTTTTTATTAAATTTTTAAAATAAACTGTGTTACACTATGTATGTGTCCCACTTCTCTTTCTATATGTGATACTTCACACGAGGATACGATTCCTGTAGATGAGTTGCTGCTGGCTGTTCCAGATCTTCATTCATTGTTCCTGATCCCAGAGTGGATACAAGGCCTGATTTTATTCTACCTGCTGTAAGTGCATATCGTACCCCCTAGTAGACCAATTGTTTGAACGTATTACCCTATGTTTGTTTTTCTTGTTTTTACTTGCGCCTAGGTCACTCTTGTTTGATGTTTGTTTTTCTTGTTTTTACTTGCGCCTAGGTCACTCTTGTTTGGATATCCTTTTTTACCAGCCCGTGGAGCGGTAGACCTTTTGGCTTCAGACTTTATCAGGGAAAGTTAGATTGTGAGGTAGTATACCCTCCTATATATGTGGTAAATATCATTATTAGTCTAATTGTGATTGCGCTTATTGTAGTTTTCTGTTTTTATATATATATATATATATAAGTCAGCACTACAAAAGAGGGGCGTTTGTCACAATATATATATATATATATATACACATACATACATACATACATATACATACATATACATACACACACACACACACACACGTAAGAAGCCTGCAGCTGGCAACAAAATTGGTCAGACATGTGAAAAACAAAGTGAATCCCTGGAGAAGGGCGGGGAATTCACTTTGTTTTTCACTGAAAAATAGATTATAAGCTCTACGGGGCAGGGACACTGTCAGTGCTATACAAGTACAATTATTATTATTTATAAATAAAAGACGAGCACAGAGGCTGAGAGAATACCATGGCCTGGCTCTGTCTGCCCTATGTGGGAAGCTTTGTATGCCAAGGACTGGTGTGAAGATTACCACTCGAGAAGAATTCAAAAGAGGAACTAGATGGGAGGCAGTACCAGTTTGGGATTGACTGCCCACAAATAGCTTGCCTGGCAGATACAGAAGATATGATTACAAGAACAGGTGAGGGATCTTTTGTTAGATAATGAAAGGTATACAGTGATATACCAATAATGCAAATCAAAAGGCATCCATCGAGCAATGGATCCTATTTAGCGGGGCAGTAAGCATTATTTTCTCTAGGAGATATAGTTGACTCACTCAGCCGCATCACTGGGGGCGGGTTTAGTCTGGGTGCTCGTGGGTCGATATAATAGCAAATACACGGACGAGGATCTTCTCAACTGCTTAGTAAACTATGAGTGTTGTTAATTGAGTCAGAGTATTGCATTCAATTAGAATTTAACGATTGGAGTCCTACCTCTTTTCAAGGTCACCAGAAACAAAAGCTAGAACCCTAATCCACTTCATATTTCCTTAAAGGCCCGTTTCCAAATAAACAGACACGGCTTCCCTGTGCAGGAGAACAGACTCAGCTCCAAGTGAGTGGTAAATCTACAAAAGTCTCCGCGTACATGGAAGCTTCTTCAACTCATACGGAAGACAAGACTTGGTCGGCCAGACTGTCCATGGCCATATCAAGGTAATGGTCAATCAAATGGAAAAAGACCCTAAGCATTGAAGAGCGCGAAAACAAAAAACGAGTGCAATCTGGTGGTGTGGAACAGGCACCATCCCCCTAAATTAGGAACTTTACATAGAATATTTCGAGTGTTGCCCCTCGGCTGTTTCTGATATGCGTCTATTGGTAGTGCCACTAAGCGTTCTCACCTTTTTCTTTCTCTTTAACAGAACAAGTGAGCAGTTAGGAATCGTGGATCAGACCGGGGTTGAGCCGTGAACTGGTATCACAAGTACGAGACACTAGACACGGACAGCGGAAAGTGCGGTCAAACGCTACGGCGTGAATACGCCTGCAGCTACAACACAAAGTCGTGTGTATTCAGTGGTTCAATCCTCTACATAGTTTGTAAGGGCCTGTCATATTAAGCCATTTTCCATTGGGATGTAAAGTGCCCCGATCACTATGTGCGGCGCGCCGGATTTCCGTTCCCCCATTTTGTGTCACACACCCACGAGCTACAGTCTCTCTTACTCAGGACCATTGTAGGTGTGGAGAAGGGGGATCCCACAGAAATACATCTCCACGCATATCTCCAATCTCCAAAAGGAGGTCTTCACGCAGAGGCGGGGCGCCATTTTCCACATGTTGTTTCTAATGACATTTGGATTGGAAATGCCCTTAATTAGATGGGGGTGTCTGCTCACATCACATTTTACAGCTGTATTTTTGTCTGTCTGTCTTCCCAGCGCTTGAGGTAGTTTTTTCACCTGCGACTATATTTTCTCTTGGCGGTGAGAGAAAATCTTAACTATCTGTCCCCTGCAGCTTGGGCAAGTAGGATTATATTGTGGTTTATCGGTGACGCTCATCTGCTCACGATTCATTAAAGAGCGCATTATCGTAATTTTTTGCACTATATTGTCAATCAGTCTTTGCAAACGGTTGCGTAGTGCTAAATCAGTGTACGTGGATGGAAATCGAAGAGTCAAACACTTCGGATCGAATGCCCTTTTCTCTTTGTCCAGTGGGAGGTTTGTACGGAAAACGCAATTAAACCAGTATTTCTTGTGATCTGTAACCTACTGGTAACCAACCTTGGCTCTCTCGCTTACAGTCGATTCCGAGTGTATTGGCTGACCAGGGAAAACAAAAACGGGATGGCCCCCCTCCGCTTGGCTCATGCTGCACCGTGGGTGCGTCAGCGCCCGAAACTCTCCTACAAAACGAGGTACTAAGTCACGACAGACCCTCTGGTGTGCCATGCGCTGTGCCGGGTTGTCACAAGGCTTTGTGACAGGGAGCGAGGGGTTCAGGGCCATGGGTCGCTGTAAAGCCCCCAAAAAAAAGGCATTTTAGTAATAAGTATCTTTATCTCTCCTGAAGTGAACAAAAGCATAGAACCGGTCCTGGACACCGCCGTTCAGTAAGTGGTGGAGAATGGATAGGATTTGCTAAATGTTTCTATGATAATGTTCCCAGTAGAAATTATGTTTGTACTTGTTTTGGCTCAAAAAAGTAAGGGTCCATATCCCAATAATGAAGACAGTAATTGAGATATTTGTCATTGTAATGGGGTGTGTTTGTATACCAAACGGAAGCACGAAAAGGACATTTACAGCAGTGCCGTATGTAAAGACCCCTTGCGCGATGGTTGCCGAAATAAAGTTTACCGCCGTATCAACACCTCCCCAAGTGTTCTCCAAACTAAAAACAAAATTGACGTTAAAAATATTTCCGGTATTGGAGTCTGCTTGTAGATAAATGCAATCACCCCGGTGCAAACCCACACCAAAAAACATAATTTGATCATAGGAGACACTGCACCCTTTAAGAGGAAAAGGGCAAACACATGGCAAAGCGATCTTTTCCTTGAGAACAGGCGTGACCAACACTCAAGGGATGGGAAGTGAGGAGCGGGTCTCGCAGTCCCTATTGACAATGACATATCTGCCGTTTTACACAGAGGCTGAGAGAATACCATGGCCTGGCTCTGTCTGCCCTATGTGGGAACTTTGTATGCCAAGGACTGGTTGTGAGATTACCAACGAGAAGAATTCAAAAGAGGATGTTTTGGATTTTTGAACCACTGCCACAACACTGCACACTGACCACACTGGACACTGCACACACACTGCTCATTGCTCACACTGACTCACACTCACACTCACACTCACACTCACACTCACACTCACACTCACACTCACACTCACACACACACACACACACACACCCAACACACAGCACACCACATCACCACACCACATACAACCATCACGACACGACTACAGACCTCACATGACATCCACAGACCTCACAGACACTCACGACAATACTCACAGACACACTTCACATGCACACTTAACACACTTAGACAGCTCACGACACCACACTCACCACACACTTACACCACACTACCACACTTTACACCACGTCATACACTTAGACACTCAACAACAATCACACACACTTACCCCACTTAACACACTTCACAAACGTGACAACAAAACTACACACAACTACACACACCCATATCACACACAACACTATCTCTCACCATATATACATACACACACACCTCTCTCACTCTACACAGACGGGGGTGGGGTGGGGTCGAGCAGGGAAGGGAAGGCCGCGACCCACACACCACCCGCTCCCCCCCCCCTCCCGCAGCGCATGCGGGAGCGCAGGGACAGCGGTGGAGAAAGAGAAGAAACCCCCGATAACCACACTCCGTCAGGCAGCGGGTAATCTGAGGGTAACGGCGACTGAGGGGACCTCCCCCGGCTCCCATCTCCTGCATCGCGCACTGTCCCGCGGTGACAGGGGGTAGGGGGAACAGAGGGACACCCCGCTTCCCATCGTCCTCCACGCGCCTTTCAGAAACGGTGGACAGGGGGAAAGCGGGGGACAGAGGGACAATCCCGCTCCATCTCCTGTCCCCGCGGCCTGTCACACGTGACAGGGGGAAGCGGGACAGGAGAGGACAATCCACGCTTCCCATTCTCTCCTGCCCCGCGGCCTTCCGCGGTCGGTGACAGGGTGAAGAGGGTGACAAGGAGTGACATCCCCGCGTGCCCATCTCTGCCTCTCCGCCGCGTCCTGTCCCGCGGTGACAGGGGAAGCGGGGAGCGGTGTAGGGACCTGCCCGCTCCCTCTCCTGTCCCGCGTGGATGAATGGTGCGCTAATAGCGCAAGGCCGCGGCCATTTTTTTTTCCTCCGCGACCCCGTTAGTAACGCGGTGGTCTCGGGGTGGACCCGAGACCCGCGTTATAACGGGGTGTTTAGCTGTATATATATATATAATATATATAATGATTATCTATTATATATATATATATATATTATAATCTATTTTTAATAATATAATCACAATATAGCTGTATGGCTCATACTGACTGTCTTAGTGGCAGGTCTTGCCAACCCCCAGCCTTCCACATTAAATCCACCACCCATGCCATAAGCACTTTCCACTGCAGGCAAGATTCTGGTAAATGACATTCAAATGAGCACACGAGTGTCCACTTTTTTGGCCTCAAGCATACCTTGTTTAACTGGTTCCCTATATGCAGCTTACAGTTGCTGCATGTGCACACAGCTTTGAGCCAAGCAGCCAGGGTACGGTGCATACCCAGAGAAACCACCACCAGACAGCCTGTTTCGACCTTTGATGGGTCTCATCAGTTGGGGTTGATTTTACGTGGGAATGCAAGAGAGGCTATGGGATAGGGCTAAACCTAATAAGAGTTAAATTAATGGTGAGTAAACAATGACATAAAACCCCTCACAGGAAGCAAAATATGCCAAATAATAGCTGTATGAGCTCATCTGACATGGTCTTAGGCGGTCTGGAACCGCCCCTTTCCCCATTATAACCCGAGCTACCACTTCCTATAGCACAGAGAGGGATATCTGGGAAATGAAAGGCAAAAGAGCACACTCACTTTTGCCTCAATAACCATGTTAAAGGTTACCGCCATATGATATATATATATAGATATAACAATCACATAATACAGATACACACAATATATATACACACATATATATATACACACATATATATACACAAGGCCATACATTTTTTTTGCCTGCACTTCTGTGTAATTTATAATATATATTGTGGGTTGGTGGTGTGTGTGTGTTGGTGTGTGTGTGTGGTGTGTGTGGTGTGTGTGTGGTGTATATATATATATATAATATATGTATTCATGTTATATATATACATATATAATATACTTATATATATATATATAATATGTATACACACACACAATATAATATATAGTGTAATTTATAAATATATACACACACCAACACACCACACACACACACACACACACACACACACTACACACATTACACCCAGACACACACACATACGATATACCATCACCGACCCAGATACCACACCAAACACATTTTAGTATATATATGAACATAGTCCAAAGCATGTTTAGGGCCTAGCTGCCCCATTTTAAGAGCAGAAAGTGCAGGAATAGTAATTGATCCCCACAGCTTCCCATGATAACTCAGGCAGCATGGATGGAATATCCAGACCATACAGTATTCAATGGCTTCTAGAGTTTCTCCCTCACCTGCTACTTCTAAGTCATCATGCCACAGGTATTTAGAGCAGGAGGTTTTCGCATTTCACTCTCTTCGCTGGCAGCACTGGTGGCTGGGGTGTGTGCCGTTACTTCTCTCCTGCATATACCAGTATTCGAGGTTGACGGGCCTCTCCACGTCATGAACAGTACCAGAGGATTTGCCTGACACCCACGACACAGTAAACAAACAATGATTACTGTCGTTTGGCCTTAAAAGACTGTGCTGGTCATCTTGTGTCCCTAAAAGCAGAGAGCATTGTTTTAAGCTGGGGCAACCAGTTTAGTTGGGCCAGCAGGTCTGTTAGAGAGGAACTGATTCTTGATGTTAGTTAGATCACTGAAGAGGATAGGATTTGCTTATTGATGTTTGAGGTTTATTTCTTTGAAATAACAGAGTGGTGGAGGGGGGAAAGCTATTGGAACACTGAAATTGTGAACCGATGGTCTGGTCAATGAGGGAATGTCCGAAGTAAGATCTAGTCAAAAGGAAAGACCCCGGACGATGAGAAACCTAGAGAATCATCTAACCTACACATGTTTAAAAGCTGCAGTACCTTAATTGGATGACAATAAGAAGCGGCAGAAGCCTGAGTTAAGCACAGCAATACTTTGCATGATCCGTTTTGTGTATACTTACACCTAGAAGACTGTGTCGGGAAGAGAACCCAGACAGAGCTCAGACTACACAAAGAGGGGCGTGTCTGCACAATATATAATATATATATACTAACACATAAATCATCATACATATACATAACACGATACATAGACACAACAACACACACACAACACGTAAGCAGCCTGCAGCTGGCAAAAAATTTGGTCAGACATGTGAAAAACAAAGTGAATCCCTGGAGGAAGGGCGGGAATTCACTTTGTTTTTCAGCTGGAAAAAAGATTACAGGCTCTACGGGGCAGGGACAACGTCAGGCTATACAAGTACAAATATTATTATTTATAAATAAAGTACGCGCCACAGAGGCTGAGAGATAACCGATGGTGCTCTGTCTGTCCTATGTGGGAAGCTTGTAGCCCAAGGACTGGTTGTGAGATTACCAACGAGAAGAATTCAAAAGAGGAACTAATGGGGCAGTGACCACGTGGGATTTACTGCCCACAAAGACTGTGATGGCAGATACAGAAGATATGATTAAGAAAAGGTTAGGGATCTTTTTAGAAAGGAAAGGTATACTGTTTTGGATTTTTGAACCACTGCCACACCATACACACTGCACACACTGGAACACTGCACCACACTGTCATTGCTCACACTGTACTCACACTCCACTCACACTCACACTCACACTCACACTCCACCACACTCAACTCACACACACCACACCACCCCACCCACACACAGCACACCACACACCACTACACACATAACACCACACCACACTCCAGACACTCACATGACACTCACAGACCTCACGACACTACACAGAAACCTCAGCAGACACACTCACCATCACACTTACACACACTTAGACACTCACACACCAACACCACACACACTTACACACACTTACCACACTTCACCACGTACATACACTTAGACACTCAACAACACTCACCACACTTACACCACTTAACACACTTCACACAGCACGTACACAGCAACAACTTGACACACACTACACACACCCATATCCACACAACACTATGCTCTCCCTATATACATACACACACACCTCTCTCACTTACACAGACGGGGTGGGGTGGGGTTCGGCAGGGAAGGGGAAGGCCGCGACCGCAACACCACCCGCTCCCCCCCCCCTCCGCCGCGCATGCCCGGGAGCGCAGGGACAGCGGTGGAGAAGAAGAAGAAACCCCCCGAAACCACACGTCCGTCAGGCAGCGGGTATCTGAGGTAAGCGGCGACTGAGGGGACATCCCCCGCTCCCATCTCCTGCCTCGCGCCTGTCCCGCCGTGACAGGGGGTAAGGTGGAAGGGGGACACCCCGCTCCCATCTCCTCCACGCGCCCTTATACGAAAACGGTGGACAGGGGGAAGCGGGGGACAGTAGGGACAAATCCCCGCTCCCATTCTCCTGCCCCGCGGCCTGTCACACGTGTGACAGGGGGAAGCGGGACAGAGAGGACAACTCCACGCTCCCATCTCTCCTGCCCCGCGGCCTTCCCCGGGTCGGTGACAGGGGTGAAGCGGGTGACAAGGAGTGACATCCCCGCGTCCCATCTCCTGCCTCCCCCGAGTCCTGTCCCGCGGTGACAGGGGAGCGGGGAGCGGTTAGGGACTGCCCCGCTTCCCATCTCCTGTCCCGTCCGGGATGAATTGCGGTAAAGCGCAAGAGGCGCGGCCATTTTTTTTTCCTTTCGTCGGACCCCGTTAGTAACGCGGTGGTTCTCCGGGTGGACCCGAGACCCGCGTTAAACGGGGGGTTTAGCTGTATATTATATATATATATTCATATCGATATTATACTATTATATATTCATACTAATATATAGTATAATATATTTATAATAGATATAACACAATATAGCTGTAGGCTCATTGACTGTCTTAGGGCAGGTCTTCAACCCCCGCCTTTCCACATTATCACCACCCAGCTAAGCACTTCCCTGCGGACAAGGATTCTGGAAATGACATGTTCAAATGAGGCACACGGTGTCACTTTTTGCCTCACGCAACCATTTCTTTAACTTGGTTCCCTATAGTAGCTACAGTTGCTGCATGGTGCCACAGCTTTGAGGCCACAGCCAGTGGTAAGGTGCATACCCAGAAAACCACCCCAAAGCCTGTTCGACCTTGTATGGGTCTCATCAGTGTGGGGTTTGAATTTTACGTGGGAATGCAGAGAGGCTATGGGATAGGCTAAACCTAATACTGATTAAATTAATGGTGAGTAAACAAGTTGCACAAAAACCACTACACAGGAAACGCAAAATATGCCAAAATAATAGCTGTATGCGGCTCATCTGACAGTCTTAGGCAGGTCTGAACCACCCCTTTCCCCATTATCACCCGAGCCTACGCAACTTCCTATGCACTGCAGCAGGGATTCTGGGAAATGAACAGGCAAAAGAGCACACTCACTTTTTGCCTCAATAACCATGTTTAAATGGTTACCGTATAGGATTATTATATAGATATATACAACATCCAATCATACAGAACACAGCATATATATAACACACATATATATATACACACATATTATATCACAATGCCAAACATTTTTTTTGCCTGCACTTCTGTGTAATTATTTAATATATAGTGTGTGTGGTTGGTGTGTGTGTGTGTTTGGTGTGTGTGTGTGGTGTGTGTGTGTGTGTGTGTGTATATATATAATACTAATCTATGTATTCTGGTATATATCATACTAATATTAGCTGATATATAGACATCTATATATATAATACATAGTAAATGTAACAACACACACAATATAATATATATCTAATTTATAAATATATACAACAACACACACACACAACACACACACACACCACACACACCACTAGCCCACCCAACACACACACATACGATATATCCATACACCTATATACCTCACACCAAACACATTTGTATATTATAGAACATAGTCCAAAGATGTTTAGGGCCTGCGCCCCAGTTTAAGAGCAGAAAGTGAAGGAATAGTTAATTGACGCTTCCACACTCCCATTACTAATCAGGCAGCTGGATGGAAAATCCAGACCTACATATTCAATGGCTCTAGAGTTCTCCCTCACCTGTCTTCTAATGTCATCATGCAACAGGTATTTAGAGCAGGGAGTTTTGCATTTCACTCTCTTCGTCTTGGCAGCTGGGGGCTGGGGTGTGTCGCTTACTTCTTCCTCAATACAGTATCCGAGGTTGACGGCCTCTCCACGTTGAACAGTACCAGAAGGATTTGCCTGTACCCCACGAACAGATAAACAAACAAATGATTAGCTGTCGTTTGGCCTTAAAAGACTGTGCTGGTATTTGTGTCCCTAAAATGAGAGAGCAATTGGTTTAAGCTGGGACACCAGTTTAGTTGGCCGCAGCTGTTAGATGGAACGTGATTCTTGATGTGTGTTAGATCCTGAAGGGGATAGATTTGCCTTATTGATTTTGGTTTATTTCTTCTGAAATAACAGAGTGGTGGAGGGGGGAAAGTATTGAACACTGAAATGTGTGAACGCAATAAGTACTAGAATGGAGAAGAATGCCCAAGTGAGTAACAATCAAAGAGAAGACGAAGCCGGAACGTCGAAACAAGAACTTCTAACCTACACATGTTAAAAGCTGCAGTCCTTAATTGGATGAAAATAAGAATAAGCAGGCAGAAGCCTGGAAGTTAAGTTCATCACAATACTTTGCATGATCTCGTTGTTGTTAACTTAACCTAGAAGACTGTGTCGGGAAAGAACCCAGAAGAAGTTCATGACTACACAAAGAGGGGCGTTCGCACAATAATAATATTATAATATATAACACATAATCATCATACATATACATATACAGATACATGACACAACAACACACACACACACGTAACAGCCTGCAGCTGGCAACAAAATTGGTCAGACATGTGAAAAACAAAGTGAATCCCTGAGGAAGGGCGGGGAATTCACTTTGTTTTCACTGAAAAAAGATTAAGCTCTACGGGGCAGGGACAACGGTCGTGCTATACAAGTACATATATTATTTATAAATAAAAGACGCGCACAGAGGCTGAGAGATACCATGGCTGGCTCTGTCTGCCCTATGTGGGAACTTTGTACCCAGGAGGACTGGTTGTGAGATTACCAACGAGAAGAATTCAAAAGAGGAACTTAATGGGGGCAGTGACACGTGGGATTTACTGCCCACAAAGACTGTGATGGCAGATACAGAAGATATGATTAAGAAAAGGTTAGGGATCTTTTTAGAAAGGAAAGGTATACAGGGATATACCAAATAATGCAAATCAAAAGCATCCATCGAGAAATGTGATCCTATTTACAGGGGCCAGGAAGCATTATTTTCTCTTAGG
Source organism: Ascaphus truei (assembly GCA_036426205.1). Lineage (NCBI taxonomy): Eukaryota > Metazoa > Chordata > Amphibia > Anura > Ascaphidae > Ascaphus > Ascaphus truei. Next base: position 67,974 of record WSYH01002775.1, on the reverse strand, counting down.
AGATATAGTTGACCACCGCATCACTGGGGCGTTTAGTTTGCTTCCTCTGGGTCAATATAAATACAAATACAGGACGAGTATCTCACTGCTTAGTAAATATGATGTGTTATTGAGCAGAGTATTGCATTCAATTAGAATTTAAGATTGGACTCTCCTCTTTTCAGCCCGAGACACTAATCCACTTCTATTTCCTAAAGGGCCCTTCCAAATAAACAGACACGGCTTCCCCGTGCAGGAGAAGAGGTCAGCTCCAAGTGAGTGGAAATACAAAGTTCTCCAGCACATGGAAGCTTCTTCACTGCATACGGATTCAAGACTTAGGTCGTCTCTGTCCATGGCCATTCAGGTATATTGTCAATCAAATGGAAAAAATACCCTATAGCACTGGGAAGAGCGCGAAAAACAAAAAACAGTGCAATCTGTGTGTGAACAGACACATCCCCTCTAAATTAGAGAATTTACAAGAATATTTCAGTGTTGCCCCTCGGTCTGATTCGTCTATTGTGTACCTGCTCACTAAGCGTTCACTCTTTTTTCTCCTTAAAGAACAAGTGAGCAGTTACGGAATCGTGGAATCAGACCAGGTTGAGCCGGCAACTGGTATCACGAGACGAGATCACTAGACCACATGACGCGGAAGTGGACTCAAACGCTACGGCGGTGAGATACCAGCAGCTACACAAAGTCTGTTGTATTCAATTGTGAGTTCCTCTTCATATTTGTAAGGGCACTGTGCATATTTACCATTTTCCATTTGGTGATTAAATTGCATCACTATGTGCGCGCGCCGGCTTTCCGCTCCCCATTTTGTTATCCACACCCCACGAGCTACAGTCTCTACCCAGACCATTGAGGTGTGGAGAAGGGGATCCCACAGAAATACATCTACGCATATCTCCAATCCCAAAAGGAGGTCTTCACCAGAGGCGGGCGCCATTTTCAATGTTGTTCTATTGACATTTGATTGTAAATGCCCTAATTTAGATGGGAGGTGTCTGCTCACACACAGTTTACACTGTATTTTGTTTGTCTGTCTTCCCAGCGCTATAGGGTATGTTTTTCACTGCGACTATCTTTTCTCTTGGGGTGAGAGAATCTTAACTATCTGTCCCTGCAGCTTGGGCAAGTAGGATTTATTTGTTTTTATGCGGGACGCTCATCTTTTCACCGATTAAAGAGCGCATTATCGTAATTTTTTGTACTATATTGTCAATCATCTTGCACGGTTTAGCGCTAGAAATCATGGACTGGATGGAAATCTCATGGAGTCAAACATGTCGGACTGAATGCCTTGTTTCTTTTCCAGTGGGAGTTTGTACGGAAAACCATAAACCAGTATTTCTTGTGATCTGTATCCATACTGGTAACCACTTTGCTCTCTCCGTTTCCAGGTGAGTTTATGGCTTGACCAGGAAAACAAAAACGGGATGGCCCCCACTTCCGCTTTGCTCAGGCTGCACCGTGGGGGCGTCAGCCCGAACTCTCCCTACAAAACGAGGACTAAGTCACGACAACCCTCTGGTGTGCCAGGGCCTGTGCCGGATGTCACAAGGGCTGTGTGAAGGGACGAGGGGTTCAGGGCCACATGGTCGCTGTAGAAGCCACAAGGCATTTTAGTAATAAGTATCTGTATCCTCCTAGAAAGAAAAAAGCATAGAACCGGCCTGGACCCGCCGTTTCAGTAAGTGGTGAGAATGGATCTGATTTGCTAAATGTTTCTATGATGAATGTTCCCAGAGAAATTATTTTGTTACTTGTTTTGGCTCAAAAAGTAAGGCCATATCCCAATTAATGAAGACAGTAATTGAATATTTTCATGTAATGGTGTGTTTGTATATCAAGGAAGCACGAAAGGACATTTACCAAGCAGTGCTATGTCATAAGACCCCTTCTGGTGCCGAAATAAATGTTACCGCCTATTCAAACCTCTCCCAAGTGTCTCCAAACTAAAAACAAATTGAGTTAAAAATATTTCCAGGTATTGGATTCTGGTAAGATAAATGCAATCACCCCGGTGCGACCTCAAACATAATTTGATCATAGGAGACACTGCCCCTTTAAGAGGAAAAGGGCAAACACATGGCAAAGCGATCTTCTGAGGAACAAGGCGTGCCCCAAAACTCAAGGGATGGGAAGTGAAGGAGCGGTCTCGCGTCCTATTTACAATGACAGATCTGCCTTTTATCAAGCGGACACATTTTAAAGAGACAATCCTTCCTAGGGCCAAAGTGTACTGATGGCAGTGACATGTTTAAGGGGTCACATCTGGGTGATGCTTTTTTTTCTCTGGCTGTGTTTGCACCTTTAAACTGCAAGTCACATTCTGTCCATTAAAACCTCCATTGACGTCCACAGCAAACACCAATACCGCTATAATAAATGCGAATATTAACTTATCGTAATTTTTACTACCGCGGTATTACATCATATCGGTATATTGCCCAACTGTACAGTTTACAGAGTGAATGAATGTCGAGATCTCCTTCGATATGAATCCAAAAGCACATGATCAACATTGAAATATATTTACCTTGGCTGGCGTCGACACTGGTGCCATCAAGTGGGTTTACGATGCCCGGATAATCCCTCCCAAAGGAAAGATGTTTGATGTGATGCGTCATATTTATCTGAAAGAACACATTTAGTATTAATATACGGCACTCCTGATATGCCATGTAAAATACAGAAGGGTATAACACCACGACTCAAACTGGCGCCTGGCGCGGGACCTTCATGTGGCCCATGGACTTGCTAATTTCATACCAGTTACTTAGTGTTTTTCACACCGAACTCCTGGTTCCTCTTTGTTCGGCTATATACTTGACAACTGACCTGTTTGATTCTATTTTTATACAGCCACCTCTTATATGGTCTTAGAAAGTTTCTAAGGCCCTTGTACTGCTTTTAATTCCAGCAGATTTGATGGAAGATGCTATTCCTGGTTTGTCCAGGTTCCTTGCACCAATGTTTCTCCCATCTGGGCCCCCCGACCTGTGTTGCTCGCATCTGTTGTAATTCTTACCCAGTGCACTGGGTGTAGTGTTTGTCTTTTTTTCAGGTTTCGGGTATCTTCCCTCCATTTTAATTCTTATTTTGTGTGTGGGTGTAACAAGATTCTTGGTGTCATATGTATTGCTGCCCATTTTCTGACGCTTAATGTTGAAGCGAATTTCCCTATGAGCTTCATGCATTCTTCTGCTGAAGTCCTGGTAGCTTTCCTGAGCTTCTTTGTTGCATGGCTATGTCTTGCCTCTTTGCGTCTGGTAGTCTCACTTCTCCTTTTGCTGTATCAAATTCTACCCCCAGAAATCTTAACAGCTGAGTGGCATGAGATGGCTCTTGTTTCTGTTTATTAACCAACCGTGGTGTTCCAGGAAGGTTATACCATCTTCTGGTCTTGTTGGAGTTTCTCCAGACTCCCTGATTTTACCCGGATGTCATCCAGGTATGGGTATATTTCTACCCCTCTTCTCATTTCTGCCACTAGAGGGGCTAGAACCTTTATAAACGTCCTTGGGGAAGTCGCCAGACCAAATGGCAGTGCTGTGTACTGATAATGATCTTGATTTACTGTAAACCTTAGGCATCTTTGGTGTCCCTTTGCTATGGGCACCTGTAGATAAGCATCTTCTAAGTCTTATTGCCACCATCCAGTCTCCTGGTTGTAGCTCTTGAATAATCAGGTTCACACTTCTTAGGTCTAGAATTGCTCTGTACTCCCTTGTAGGTTTCCTTACTAGAAAAATTCTGGCAATTTCACTTCCTCTTCCTGAGGTACCTTCTTTATTACTTCTGCTTGTAATAATTTCTTTAAAGCCGAATTATTCTGCCTTCTTTTCTCCTTGGACTGTATCCCTGTTATTAAGAACATATTTCTTCTTGGCATCTCTCTAAATTCTATACTGTACCCCTGATGAATGGTCTGTAATATCCAATTGCCCTGTATCGTTTGGCCCATGTTGCAGAAAAACTGCTTCAGTCGCCCTCCTACTGGCAACTGTCCCAAAAAAAACGGTCCTGGCCGTCCCTCCATGTTGTTTGTCTTGGAGATGACCTGCCAGGTCTATATGCCTTTGCTTCCTTATATTGGTTTCTATTAGCCTGTTGGAAACCGAATCTTCTGCTTTTCTTGAGGTAAAAAATGCTCTTACCTCCTGATGCTTTTGTTATTATTGCATCCAGTTTGTTACCGAAGAGGAACTCACCTTCTATGGTAATCCACACAAATTGTTCTTTGATGCTGTGTCAGCCATCCACTGTCTGAGCCATAAAGCCCTTCTTGCTGATACCGCCAGCACCATAGATTTTGCTGCTCATTTTACTTCGGACAGTGCTTAATAATAGCACTTCTTTCCACACCTTTGTGTATTGCTTCTTCAATGTTGGCAACTATGGCAGGTATGAGGATGTTCCTGCGGTAACGTATGTTTTCTTCCATACGTATCCATCTTCCTATCCATAGCGTCCTCCAATGACGCAAGTTCCTTATTGGAATTGTGGTCTTCTCTACTATTCTGGAAATAGCAGTATCCACCTTTGGGCTGACATCCCAAAATTTTACCTCCTCTTGTGGGAATGGATACATCTTCCCAAACCTTTTAGGCCTAAATACTCTGGCGTCTGGTTGCGCCAACTCCACCTGAATGAGGTCCTTAACTACTTGATGGATAGTAAAGACTCTACCTTTTTAAAGCAGCAGCAGTAGTAGCAGTAGTAGCAGTAGTAGCAGCAGTAGTAACAGTAGTAGCAGCAGTAGCAGCAGTAGCAGCAGTAGCAGCAGTAGCAATAGTAGGAGTAGTAGGAGTAGTAGCAGCAGTAGTAGCAGTAGTAGCAGCAGCAGCAGCAGTAGCAGCAGCAGCAGTAGCAGCAGCAGCAGCAGCAGCAGCAGCAGCAGCAGTAGCAGCAGCAGCAGCAGCAGCAGTAGCAGCAGTAGCAGTAGTAGCAGCAGCAGCAGCAGTAGCAGCAGTAGCAGCAGCAGTAGCAGTAGTAGCAGCAGTAGCAGCAGTAGCAGCAGTAGTAGCAGTAGCAGTAGTAGCAGCAGCAGCAGCAGTAGCAGCAGCAGTAGCAGCAGTAGCAGCCTGCTTAGCCTGTCAAAGCAGGCCAGTACAGAAACTCTTGAAGCAGCCAGGACACTTTTTGTCTCGTCCAAATTTTTTTATCTTTTTTGTGGGTTAACTCCTCAATGTCTTCCAGTTCCAAAACCTGTATCATGGCTTTGATGAGTGGATCCACCATTTCTACATCAAATTCAGATTCCTTCCTGAATATCTTGATCTGATGAATCCATTTCACTCTCTGACACATGAAAAGAATAATTTTCAGACACATATGATGAAAAACTTTCCCCTTATCCAGACTGGTCTGGGATCTAGATCTTTCCTGCGCAGGGTTAACAGCTTGCTGTACTGCCGCATCAACTCTCTGTTTAACAGCCTCCTTCATCAATAAAGAAAATGCTCATTTGTTCATTGGTATCACCTGCAGGTGTCTTAAGACAATCTTCACATAATTACTTCCCTATTAGGGCTGGTTTCTCACAAGCTGAACACCATTTAGTTTTCTTAGCAACCTTTCATTTATGTTGCAGGGATTCCCCCGTCCCTTTGAAGATCCTGCTTCTGGGAGGGTAACCACCGAACTAATTTATAAAAACAAAATAAATACTAAACATACACCCTAATGTATATATACCATCTCTCTTTCCCATGCAGAACTAAAACTAAGGACTCACCTAGTCTTGGGAACTGAAGTTTGGGTGTTTCCATTTTTGAATCCATATCCAGCACTTGGCTTCTCCCTGCTGAGCGTTCCATGGTGCAGCTTTCACTCACACATACACCGTGTGGTCGTCGCTTCTCTGACGTCATCAAGTGCTCGTGCACGGCTCGCGTGTCTGTACGCATTTGCCGGCGTGCCGTGACGCGCACGCTCCCGAGCGGCCACCTGCACTGTACCCTTTTACCGCAGTATCTCAGATACACATGCGGTCAATATGAACCTCCTTCTGTTCGCAGCAGAATTACTGGGGTAGTTCACCGCCGCGTTCCATACGCTAGTGCGGTCAATTGAGCCTCCTCTGCTCGCAGCTATGGCTGCTCCCCCCTCCGCCTGTAGCGGGCTGCTGGGTACTTTACCGCAGCGTACCATACGCTTATGCGGTGAGTCTGGGCCTCCACGGCTCCCAGCTGCAGCTGCTGTGCGCCTTCGATCGGTCCCGGGCTTTGCACCTAAGCTTCCCGCCCGCGGCTGCAACTGTTCCCCCCCCCCAACATTGGCTCCCCCGACTCTAAGGGGTCTCCGTCTCGCCACCCGTAGGGCGCATCGCGGAGCTTCAGGGCAGAGAGGCTGAGACCCTGGCTATCTACACAAGGTGCAGTAGGTGAGCCCTGTTAGAAAATAAAAACTCCTACTCCTACTGTAGCTGTGAGGACAGGATAAGACTAAGGTGCAGGTAGAGGGAGGGGCCTTATATGGCCTACCTGCAAAAGTCTACTTCCTGTCCTACCTAGAGTAAGAAGGGATTAACCCAATGGTGCCCACTGCCAGGGTGATCAGGAAATATATTTACCTTGGCTGGCGTCGACACTGGTGCCATCAAGTGGGTTTACGATGCCCGGATAATCCCTCCCAAAGGAAAGATGTTTGATGTGATGCGTCATATTTATCTGAAAGAACACATTTAGTATTAATATACGGCACTCCTGATATGCCATGTAAAATACAGAAAGGTATAACACCACGACTCAAACTGGCGCCTGGCGCGGGACCTTCATGTGGCCCTTGGACTTGCTAATTTCATACCAGTTACTTAGTGTTTTTCACACCGAAACTCACTTGTAAGTTAAGGTAAAGTAAATATATATGGTACAGATGTTATGTAGATGCATCTAAAATGACATTGAAATAACCCTTGTCGCCCATTTACTGATCTGACCTCTTTGGAGAACTAGTAGAAGACCCCTGGTATACACCTTCAACATGAAGCAAGACCTGCCCAGACAGAGCTTACAAATCGAAGCAATGTGAGGCGACATGTCAAGCCAACGCCCTGCTTAACAGGATTTGCAGGTGTGAAGGCACATTGTAATGTAACACTTTTCTATCAAATCTGGTCCGTAGAGATGTGCGAAAACTTTGCATGAGGTCAGGAACCAAGCAAAACGTACCCTGGAGTTGTGAATATAACCGCGGCTGAGTCACAGCTCGAACGCGATGCTCCAAGCAATAAGTCAATGGCCCAGATACACAAAAGGGTGCCAAGCTTTAGCACGGCCATACTCCTAGCGATATGAATGGGAGCGGAGGCGTGCTAAAGATCAGCACCAGTGTGTGGATCTGGGCCAATGTGCACTATAACTGTTTAATATGCTAATAACTCTACAATCACGTAACGCAGAGACTATAAATACGGAAACAAGGGTTCGCTCACAGAGTGGTGGTATTTCGCTGAAAGCCCCCAAATCTAAGGCAAATTTCCCGATATTAGCATGCTGATGCTTGGTGAAATATTTAGCAGGGAATTTAATTTTGGAAAACAGTTAACATTTCTCCAACACATTTTGGACCATTTCCTACATCGTTGATCCACAGGGCAATGGTTTCGCTCTGGTACCAAACTAACGCATAGGTGGTCCACTTCAGCCCTCAAAGGCCACCAACAGGCTAGGTTTTCAGGATATCCCTGCTTCAGCACAGGTCGCGCAATCAGTGGCTTAGTCAGAATGGCGAAAAAAGAGAGATCCAGCGCTCCACGGATTTCAAGATAAATGAATTTATTGTGCCACACGACGTTTCGACCAACAGGTCTTTTTCAAGTGATTAGGCCTAATCACGTCGTGTGGCACAATAAATTAATTTATCTTGAAATCCGTGGAGCGCTGGATCTCTCTTTTTTCCTAAGTGTACATTGGAATTTGCCTGGCAGGTACTTCCTATAACCAGCAGCATCGGTAAACTGTATGTATTTATTATATTGTGGTGTGCAGCCAAAACCCCTTTACATTGGTACTTAGTCAGAATGGCAGCAGCACCTGTGCTGAAGCAGGAATATCCTTATAACCTAACCCACGAGTGCGCAAAATTCTGCGCTGCGCCCTCTGCCTGCTCAGCCCTAGTGCTCGCGCGCCCCCCCATACCTAACAATTGGCGTCAAATTACGCCGCGGGGTCATGTGATATGTCAACCTGCGGCGTCATTTGATGCCACGGCAGCGCATCGCCCAAAGTCAAGGTAAATAAGTTAGAGGCCACGCGCGCTTCCTGGCATTAAATTTAAATGCTTTGGGGGGGAAGAGCGCGGAGCCTCTGCCCCCCCCCCCAAATAAATCTTGTGTGTAGGCTCAATAAATGAGTTTTCTTTTGCAAAAATCCGTTGTGCCCTCTGTTCCTTCTTCCAAATACTGAGGCATCACCAGCATTTAACTACTGCCTGTCGCACGGGAATATTTATACACCTTTACAACAGACGGCCCTTCCCACCAAGCAACGATTAGCATTTTGTTGGTTTTTTTGCTTTTAAGAGCAGTAACATTTTGCAACATAAAAAGGTTTCCGTAAGCGCAAAGCACTCAGACATGCAACGCCTCCAAAATATTTAAAGCAGCAACCCCTGGCCTCCCATATCAAACAAGTATTTGCTGTATCCTTATATGAACAAGGGGAGCTTTGGGAGCCGCAGGGTCAGCCAATCAGAAGCTGTAATATCATCTAACCATGTCGCGGCTTTCTATTCCTGGAGTGAGGCTGCCCCCGAGCGGTCATATTGCTTGTGCCCGATGAGAATTCTTGTAAGGCCAAATTAAATCCCTGGGGAACACAGGGGAGAACCCGTAGGTTGGAGTGTCACACGGGGTTCAGCTCTGGGGACCCCTTTTTTCAAATAAGGTGACACTATCAGTTTCATAATACGCACACGCTCACTCAATGAGTAAAGACACCAACTGATAATGACAGAGTATGAAGCAGGGGAGCCTGGTTCAATTCCCGGTGTTGGCTCCTTGTGACCTTGGACAAGTCACTTTATCTCCCTGTGCTTCAGACACCTACATCAGATTGTAAGCTCCTCCGGGCAGGGACTGTGACTAACATTCCTATATAAGCGTCGTATTGCGCACTATACTGTAAGTGTGACGCGCTGTATCCCATTGGGAGAAAAACTCTATATGAAAGGTATTACAAAAATAAAACTGAAGCGCACATTAGCGGATAGCACAGAATGTAAATACACACTGCTTTCCGAGCCAATGTGCAGCCAAATCTTTGCTTTTAGCATTGCTAGAATCGGTTACAAAAGGGTATTTAACACTTTTTTTTCAGTTTTAAAACCGCGTTACAATCCCCACGGGCACTTTATCTAACCTAGTCTTGGTTCTAAGTATCACTTATCCATAGGTCAGGGGGGGGGGGGGAACTCCATTACTTTAGGGCCACCAACAGATCAGATTGTTAGGAATATCTATGCTTCAGCATAGGTGGCGCAATCAGTTCCTGCTTCAGCACAGGTGGCTCAATCTGTGTTGAAGCAGGGATTTTCCTGAAAATCTGACCGTGTGGCCCATGAGGACTGGAGTTGCCCAGCCCTGCCATAGATGCATTGTGGATGTACTGGACTGAAATGTCCGTGTCACCCAGAGATCAGACGTCTCGTCAGCATACAATCTCAATAGCCATCGAACATGGTGAAAATAAAGTTGAACAATAGCGCTCATGCAAACAATGAATTACAATGAATTACAAAAAACCTGTGATATAGAGTCCAAGGTAGTCCTGGAGCTGCCCAAAGAAGTGAATCTGGAATCTCCTACCCAGATTTGGTAATGTAGGGGAAAGACACCTCCTGTGGCGCTGAGGAATGGTTTAATTGTGATTGTAGACAAAGTTCTTTTCTTGATGGTTTCCTCAAGAGAAAAAGAGAAAACAAGCATACACACTGCAATAGTGCATTACCCAGGGACAACTAGGATGTATAAATATGCAGCCCTTATCCAAGTGGCCCATTATAAGTGGCATGTCTACTGAACAACTGAAGTTTAAAAGGAAGGAACTCTTACCCTAATGGATCTTATCCTTCTTCTCTCCTCAGGTAAAATCCATCTCTAAATCCTCATTGAAGCCTCTGCTGTGTGTATTATATAGTATATGCAAGTGATCCAATGCTAGGTAAAAACCATATTTGAATGCTGTTTTCTGTCTACCCCTAATCAAATTAAGTGTTGCCACCTAGGCAGGGAACACCCTGTGTAGAAAACCATTTGTTTGAATGTGTCTCAGATGTGCTAATTAAGCAGACAGAACAACACTGTCAGGTGACTTTTAGGCCTATATAAACACAGTAAGAACAGCTAGTCTGCTTGCAGCCCATATCCAAGTGGCCCATTATAAGTGGCATGTCTACTGAACAACTGAAGTTTAAAAGGAAGGAACTCTTACCCAAATGGATCTTATCCTTCTTCTCTCCTCAGGTAAAATCCATTTCTAAATCCTCATTGAAGCCTCTGCTGTGTGTATTATATAGTATATGCAAGTGATCCAATGCTACAGTAGGTAAAATCCATCTCTAAATCCTCATTGAAGCCTCTGCTGTGAGTATTATATAGTATATGCAAGTGATCCAATGCTAGGTAAAAACCATATTTGAATGCTGTTTTCTGTCTACCCCTAATCAAATTAAGTGTTGCCACCTAGGCAGGGAACACACTGTGTAGAAAACCATTTGTTTGAATGTGTCTCAGATGTGCTAATTAAGCAGACAGAACAACACTGTTAGATGACTTTTAGGCCTATATAAACCCAGTCAGAACAGCTGGTCTGCTTGCAGCCCATTATAAGTGGCCCATTATAAGTGGCATGTCTACTGAACAACTGAAGTTTAAAAGGAAGGAACTCTTACCCTAATGGATCTTATCCTTCTTCTCTCCTCAGGTAAAATCCATCTCTAAATCCTCATTGAAGCCTCTGCTGTGTGCAGGTCTTTTTCAAGTGATTAGGCCTAATCACTTGAAAAAGACCTGTTGGTCGAAACGTCGTGTGGCACAATAAATTCATTTATCTTGAAATCCGTGGAGCGCTGGATCTCTCTTTTTTCCTCAGTGTACATTGGAATTTGCCTGGCAGGTACTTCCTATAACCAGCAGCACCGGTAAACTGTATGTATTTATTATATTGTTGTGTGCAGCCAAAACCCCTTTACATTGGTACTTAGTCAGAATGGCAGCAGCACCTGTGCTGAAGCAGGAATATCCTTATAACCTAACCCACGGGTGCGCAAACTTTCTGCGCTACGCCCTCTGCCTGCTCAGCCCTAGTGCTCGCGCGCCCCCCCATACCTAACAATTGGCGTCAAATTACGCCGCGGGGTCATGTGATGTTATGTCAACCTGCGGCGTCATTTTATGCCACGGCAACGCATCGCCCAAAGTCAAGGTAAATAAGTTAGAGGCCACGCGCGCTTCCTGGCATTAAATTTAAATGCTTTGGGGGGGAAGAGCGTGGGGCCTCTATAACCGACCCCCCAATAAATCTTGTGCCCCCAGTTTGCGCCCCCCTGACCTAACCTGTTG
>WSYH01002775.1:20689-56407 GCA_036426205.1 Ascaphus truei | reverse complement strand
CAGGTACTTCCTATAACCAGCAGCACCGGTAAACTGTATGTATTTATTATATTGTGGTGTGCAGCCAAAAACCCCTTACATTGGTACTTAGTCAGAATGGCAGCAGCACCGTGCTGATTGAGGAATATCCTTTATACCTAACCCACGGTGTGCGCAAAACTTTCTGCGCTGCGCCCTCTGCCTGCTCAGCCCTAGTGCTCGCGCCGCCCCCCAATACCTAACAATTTGCGTCAAATTACGCCGCAGGGTCAGTGATGTTTGTTCAACTGCGGCGTCATTTTATGCCAAGGCAGCGCATCGCCCAAATCAAGGTAAAAAGGTTAGAGGCACGCGCGCTTTCCTGGCATTAAAATTTAAAGCTTGGGGGGGAAGAGCGTGGGGTACTTATAAACCCAAGTGCCCCCCCCCCCCCAAATAAATCTTGTGCCCCCAGTTTGCGCCCCCCTGACCTAACCTGTTGGTGGCCCTTGAAGACTGGAGTTAGCCACCACTCGGTCAATATGCTATTTCTGAATCATATACTCACATTGTCAAGTCCAAAGCTCTGCAGATCGTGAACTGTCGATAGAAAAGAAAAAGATATATACAGATCTTCATAAAGCACAATTGCATTAACCGCTTACATACAAGAGGCGCCTGTAACGTACAAGTGACCAACTGCCTCTCAGACGGTGGAGAATAAAGCCAGATAAAGCAATTTTGTGATTCCCTCCGGTTGCTCCCTTCGGTCTGATGTCACCATGTGTTCAACAAGAGTTTGCACAGGTAGAGCCCTCGCCGGCCCCCTATCTTTATTGGGTCTCTAATAAGGACAGTGTGAGCCAAGGGGAAAGAAAACACTATATTAACAAACACTGCCCCATTCACCGCCCTAAACAAATGTAATGGATAAATGTTATTTATGCAAGAAACCTCAACCCTCTCTAATAGCGCGTCTGAGATCAGATGCATTGTAAGGACCCCCAACCCTCTCTAATAGCGCGTCTGAGATCAGATGCATTGGAAATTCTTCTGTATTTAGTACAATTTTCAAGACCATAAAATTGCAAGGAACCATTAGGGCTGCGATTCCAGTGCGTTCTACCGGGCCAAGTACATGCGTCGGTGCGCATTTAGCAGCCGCGCTGTACTGCAAGTTCACACATACAAAAAAATTGTATGTGGAACTTGCGACGGAGACGTGGCCACGCCCCCGCCGGCGGTTCATCCAATGAGGGCAAACCAGCCACGTGAGGTCATGGTGATGGCCACGCCCCCGCAAAAAGCCCACCACGCCCCCTCCCGTCACAAACGCTCCCTCTCTCCCAGGGCCGCGATCTGCGGTGAAGCGCTGTGCACACGCCCTCGGGCGTGCGTGCTACAGAACGCACTGGGACCGCAGCCTTAGGGATGCCCAGGGAACCCAAGGGGCCCCTAGGAACCCTGGTTGAAAAACACTAACCTATGCAGTGGAGGAAATACAAAGCATAAAGTATAACATTGGTAGTGAAGGTACCTGATGAAAGGGTCACCTTAACAAGGATGCATGTTTGGCCAAACAATTGAACTAAATGACCCATATTTGGAATAAAAAAAAATAATGTATCAAGTAATGTCATATTGGACATTCTATATTGGGGCTTCTATGCACTGTTCTGAGAGTAACCCTTCTGCATTGAGGACGCTAATGATCATAAAAGCGGTGGTAGCGGAGGTGGGCGAATAATGCGACGAAGAGCAGCGTCCTCAAAATTCATAGGGGTGACAATTGGCAACACGTGCAAGAGAAGGGAGAGAAGAGAAGGGCAGTCTGGGGAGTGTGTGTGTGTGTGTGTGTGTGTGTGTGTGTGTGTGTGTGTGTGTGTGTGTGTGTGTGTGTGTGTGTGTGTGTGTGTGTGTTCTCTAAAGGGAACACACACGACTTCTACTCCTTTTTATAACAGCCCTATAGTTTACCATTATAAGCCCCTCCCCATAACAAGGAAAGAGGAGCAGAGCAAGTTTAGCTTGCAAGAGGAAAAGGATCTACTGGATTTGTCTTTAGAAGGTTTTCCATCACACGTGCTGCCCACAATATGCAACTGAAGACCCTGAGCCAAGACAAAAGAAAGGTTACATGGAGCTGAAGTTCTTCTGTAGCATGGTGAATTGAATGATCAGAAATGGCTAGTTATACTTGGATTGCAGGCCTTCGTGCGACTTAATGAAAGATTAGTGGGTTTACAGGTGCAGTGCCATGTTGCCGACCCGAATGCAACCTTGATAAAGCATTTAATAGTCTAATTGGCTTCCCTAAAAAGTTTTAACTGTGCTAAAAGCAAAGATTGGCGGCTTTAATTCTGTGAAAATTAATTTCTTCTGGGCCTCTGGATGGGGAGCCGTTGTCAATCAAGGGGTTTGTTTACCCTCCCCCTATAATGTCCCTATCAGAGAGCCGATAAAGATAAGGGGAGGGTGAGAGGGGGCTCTGCCTGTGCAAACTCATGTTGAACACAAAGTGCCATCAGACAAAAGGGAGCAGCCAGAGGAAAATCATCCCCCACCCAGGTCTCCGCTCACTAAATATTTCTGGTTAAAAGACAATAAACCAATGTGACCCCTAAACAGGTCACTGTCATTAGCACACATTGGTCCTAGGGAAGATTTCATCTTTAAAAATCACCCAAGCTCTAGAATAATCCTAACTGAATTCTACCTTCCTAATGGAAACCCCTAAAATCAGGGCATGCATTGCCACATCACACGATTTATTTTACTTTTGGGGAGAGAATTGCTGCGTTGGAGGTGCAGTTCCAGTATCCTCACTGCAGCATTTCAGCACAATGTTGCTGTAAAAGCTTTTTTTCCTGTAGGCAATTAAAAATGGCCGCCTGAGGTATTTTCTCAAAACTGCTAAACAACTGACCCGATCCCTGGACTTGTTACTAATTCATACTAAATTACTTATTTATACATCAGACAAACATAGGGTACAAGTGAAACCTTTAATGGCCAACTTGTGGTTAAGAAGAGCTAGCTCTCAGAACCAGGGGTCTCTTCAGGCAGATTTTAGTTAAAAAAAATCCCAGCAGGACTTGTGTTCCTAAAAGCCAGCACACCTCACAACCACGACTTAACCACTGANGCACTGATGACTTCTACACTACTTTTGTAGTGTCTATCTACCGGCTAACAAGGTACAATCCTCTTTCTACATCATACAGAGCTGGACAAACTGGACAAGTGGATTTCTTCCCCAGCCTGGGTAGCACAGCATTGGGATATTGGGGGTGGCGACATATGGAGTTCTTAGCGCTACGCAAAGCATTGTGGGACGCAACTTGGAGAAGCAGATCGTGCTCCAAAGACGGTCAGTGGAAACCACCATTTTCCCGCACCAGCCGCCGCAGGAGGACAAATGGCCTTCCGCGAATTTGCTTTATGGGTTTAGCAAATGTACATCTCTCACAGAAGTGCATCCAAAAAAAGCAGGTTGGCCCTGTTTAGCCATGCATAACTACATAATGAACAGGCACATTCTGTGAGGTCTGAATGAATTGGTCCCAAAGTCAGCTTGCCAAAGCCCCCTTACAGAATAGGTATAGCGAATGAGAATATACAGTATTCTGTAACACTTACTCTCAACTGCGGGTACTGCACAGAAAAGTAGGCAGAGGGGAAGAGAGGTCTTAATTATACAACACGACAGTCCTGATTAGATAGACAGCGAGACTGACATTAGTCACACAACCTTTAATTCTTTGGGTAACTAGAGCATCCTGGTTAAACAACCCCTTGTTTTGGTCACCCACTGGTCAGTGTAATCTTGTTGCAAGAACCACTTTGCCCACCCGTCTGTCCATTTCCTATCGGCTGTCAAACTCCAACCCTACTATCCTTGGCGCTCATTTTACGATGGCCTATGTCCATCACAAGCTGTTTGAATCCTCTTACTACATTAGCCTTATACCACTTCTGCTGAGAGCCATCCACAAATATACCACCATTTCCGTGACGAACGACTTCACATTTTCACGGAGCCTTCCACCCCCCAGTTTCCGAGCGTGGGCTTCTTTTTATAAACTTTCTCTGAGATACAGTGGCTTCCTTCCTCTACTTTGTTGGAACCCTCCATATGTTAGAACGTTCTCATATCCCCCTCTCCTCCAAGTTGTAAATATGGTGTCGTTTTTATAGTCTTCCCAATGGGTTTTATGGGTGTAGACCAGCATTTCCCAAACTTTGTTACCCTGTGCTCCCTCTGCTAAGAAAATAGTCCCCCAAAACTCCCATTAATAAATCTCATCGCCATCTCACTAATTACACTGTGTGAGTGATCCCAGGCAGTAAAGGGTCCTGAGCCTGTGGGGAAAACATATGCTTATAAACCACTAACTGCCCCTCATTGTTGTGAAGGCAGCAGTGGGAGAGGGGGGTGGGGTAAATCACTCTTACTCACTGGGGAGCTTCCAAAGTCACTCCCCACAATGCCTTGCTGCTGTCTCATCCCACTGGCAGCTCATGCTGTAACTGTGATCACCCCAACACTAAGGTGCAGTCCCCATACAGACTCAGGACCCACAGTGTGTATGCTTGTTTTCTCTTTTTCTCTTGAGGAATCCATCAGAAAAAAACTTTGTCTACAATCACAATTAAACCATTCCTCCAGCGCCACAGGAGGTGTCTTTCCCCAGCCATCGAACATGACCCAATATCAAGACAGGTCACCCGAAGGCCTCACTTACCGTACATGGGACTGCTGGAACTCTTTCCCCGGGCGCGAAGTGAAAGTTTCCAGCGACCTGTTGCAAAGAAACATTGGTTTGGTTACGGCTTCGAACACCTGCAATGACCTCCCCCAACTAGGAACGGGCGAAAGGGTCGCCCGAGCTCGCAAAGCGTGGAATGTGCCATGAGTGGGTAAGGGTCTGCCCGCGATTCGTCATGGGGGACTCCTATGCCTTTGGCGGCTTATTGGCAAAATGCTGCCAACAAAATCGCTAGTTTCGCTTAAGGCTAATTTCCACTGAAGTCTTTACTTTTATTTATTTTTTAACCCTAGTTTGGAAGCAGGGGTCCTCAGACTGAATGGTGTTAATTCGAGCTCCGGGACCCCCTGCTCCCAGAGGTACTTACCTCTGAGGGCCCCGGATGGGCATGCAATATGGAAGTTTAAAGTCCAGCTGGCCAACGTCATCCCTTGGGCTTCCTATTGGCCTCCGAACCTTTAATCCCGCATTACATACCGGCAGCACCTTAGAGGTCAAAATCTCAGGGTGCAGGGGTCCCCGAAACTGGATCAACGCGGTTCAGCTCAGGAGACCCCTGCATCATACCCAGGAGACGGGGGGTTGGGGGGGATACATTTATTTATAAAGGGACGGCTTTTCTTTTGGAGACTATAATGGGACAAGCAGCTGAAAGCTGCGAACTGGCAAAATGGAAGACTCCTCTAGCGACGTTTTTAACCCCTTGAAGCTTGCCGAAGCGTTTCCCAAGGAATCCAGTCTGGGGGGCAGGAATGCTTACAATTCCACATTCCCGCCTGCATTGCGGGACAGTTTTGGCACTTCTCTGCATGTACAACACGCGAACGCAAAGCAGAGCAACAATGTGTTATCTGCACCTGTGACACTAGCTGCTTGTTCCTAAAAGCCAGCACACCTCACAACCACGACTTAACCACTGATGACTTCTACACTACTTTTGTAGTGTCTATTCTACCGGCTAACAAGGTGACTTCTACACTACTTTTGTAGTGTCTATTCTACCGGCTAACAAGGTACAATCCTCTTTCTACATCATAACAGAGCTGGACAAACTGGACAAGTGGATTTCTTCCCCAGCCTGGAGTACAGCAGTGGGATATTGGGGGTGGCGACATATGGAGTTCTCAGCGCTACGCAAAGCATTGCGGGACGCAACTTTGAGAAGCAGATCGTGCTCCAAAGACGGTCAGTGGAAACCACCATTTTCCCGCACCGGCCGCCACAGTGGACAAATGGCTTCCCGCGAATTTGCTTTATGGGTTTAGCAAATGTACATCTCTCACAGAAGTGCATCCAAAAAAGGCAGGTTGGCCCTGTTTAGCCATGCAATAACTACATAATGAACACGGCACAATTCTGTGAGGTCTTGAATGAATTGGTCCCAAAGTCAGCTTGCCAAAGCCCCCTGTACAGAATAGGTATAGCGAGATGGAGAATAGACAGTATTCTGTAACACTTACTCTCAACTGCGTGTACTGCACAGAAAAGTAGGCAGAGGGGAGAGGAGAGGTCTTAATTATACAACACGGAACAGTCCTGATAAAGATAAGACAGCAGAGACTGACATTAGTACACAACCTTTCATTCTTTTGGGTAACTAGAGCATCCTGGTTAAACAACCCCTTGTTTTGGTCACCCACTGGTCAGTGTAAATCTTGTTGCAAGAACCACTTTGCCCACCCAGTCTGTCCATTTTCCAATCGGCTGTCAAACTCCAACCCTACTAGATCCTTGGCGCTCATATTTACGATGGCCTAATGTCCATCACAAGCATGTTTGAATCCTCTTACTACATTAGCCTTATACCACTTCTGCTGAGAGCCAATTCCACAAATATACCACCATTTCCGTGACGAACGACTTCACATTTTCACGGAGCCTTCCACCCCCCAGTTTCCGAGCGTGGCTTCTTGTTATAACACTTTTCTCTGAGATACAGTGGGCTTCCTTCCTCTACTTTGTTGGAACCCTCCATATGTTAGAACGTTCTCATATCCCCCTCTCCTCCAAGTTGTAAATATGGTGGTCTTTTATAGTCTTTCCCAATGGGTTTTATGGTGTAGACCAGCATTTCCCAAACTTTGTTACCCTGTGCACCCTCTGCTAGAAAATAGTCCCCCAAAACTCCCAATTAATAAATCTCATCGCCATCTCACTAATTACACTGTGTGAGTGATCCCAGGCAGTAAAGGGTCCTGAGCCTGTGGGGAAAACATATGCTTAATAAACCACCTAACTGCCCCTCAGTGTGTGAAGGCAGCAGTGGGAGAGGGGGAGTGGGGTAAATCACTCTTACTCACTGCGGGAGCTTCCAAAGTCACTCCCCACAATGCCTTGCTGCTGTGTCACCTGGCAGCTCATGCTGTAACTGTGATACCCCCCAACACTAAGGTGCAGTCCCCATACAGACTCAGGACCCCACAGTGTGTATGCTTGTTTTCTCTTTTTCTCTTGAGGAATCCATCAAGAAAAGAACTTTGTCTACAATCACAATTAAATCATTCCTCAGCGCCACAGGAGGTGTCTTTCCCCAGCCATCGAACATGACCCAATATCAACACGACAGGTCACCCGAAGGCCTCACTTACCGTGGACATGGGACTGCTGGAAACTTTTCCCGGGCGCGAAGTGAAAGTTTCCAGCGACCTGTTGCAAAGAAACACATTGGTTTGGTTACGGCTTCGAACACCTGCAATGACCTTCCCGCAGAACTAGGAACGGGCGAAAGGGACGCCCGAGCTCGCAAAGCGTGGAATGTGCCATATGAGTGGGAGTAAGGGTCTGCCCGCGATTCGTCATGGGGGGACTCCATGCCTCTGGACGAGCTTACTGGCAAAATGCTCCACAAAAATCGCTAGTTTCGCTTAAGGCTAATTTCCACTGAAGTCTTTACTTTTATTTATTTTTTAACCCTAGTTTGGAAGCAGGGGGTCCTCAGAGCTGAATGGTGTTAATTCGAGCTCCGGGGACCCCCTGCTCCCAGAGGTACTTACCTCTGAGAGGGCCCCGGATGGGCATGCAATATGGAAGTTTAAAGGTCCAGCTGGCCAACGTCATCCCTTGTGGCTTCCTATTGGCCTCCGAACCTTTAATCCCGCATTACATACCGGCAGCACCTTTAGAGGTCAGAATCTCAGGGTGCAGGGGGTCCCCGAAGCTGGAATCAACGCGGTTCAGCTCAGGAGACCCCCAGCATCATACCCAGGAGACGGGGGGTTGGGGGGGGATACATTTATTTATAAAGGGAACGGCTTTTCTTTTGGAGACTATAGATGGGACAAGCAGCTGAAAGCTGCGAACTGGCAAAATGGAAGACTCCTCTAGCGACGTTTTTAACCCCTTGAAGCTTGCCGAAGCGTTTCCCAAGGAATCCAGTCTGGGGGGCAGGAAATGCTTACAATTCCACGCCTGCATGCGGGACAGTTTGGCACTTCTCTGCATGTACACCGAACGCAAAGCAGAGCAACAATGTGTTATCTGCACCTGTGACACTGCTGCTGCCCTCAACCCAAACATTCCTCAACTCTTCCGCTGTAGTTGCTTTGCAAAGTACCCTTGGCAGTGGAAGGGTTAAAGGATATCTAGCACGCGAGTGCAGTTTTTCACGCTTGTTTAGTAATGAAGATTTCCTTTTTAGTTACGAGACTTTGGAAGTCAGTGTATCATTTCGTGGCACTTCTTCCCCACTTTTTGTTCTTTGATACATCTGTAGATACATTTTTTTCAATTTGGAATGTGCAGTATTTTATTTTTTCACACTTATTCGCACATTTTAATTCTCACTCGTCACACGATATTTATATATTTTTGCATGTTTTAACCATCTACATACTGTATACATCAATATACAGACAGACGTCTGAATACCTACATGTTTACAAATACATTAATATACGTGTGTATATATGTGTATAAATGGATACACATTTTTATGTATATTAGGACACTAGTTTATGATTTCATTCTCCTTTTAGTATATCTACATGTAAAAGAATAAAACAATTTAGTGTCAGATATAAAAATAAGTCATTTTTATTGTTTTCGGATGGACACTATTTATATTAAAGTATACGGGTGAAGTCTTGTCCTACGCCTCCTACTTTCTCTCCCCTAGTAACAAGATTATGAAGTCCCTCCTGTATATATGGTGTTACAAGGCAGGAGCAGGATCTGACGATCGAGTCACATTGGTCTTAATATGGGAGACGTGTGAGGAGCACTTACCTTGTTGACTTCTAGAAACCCGTACACTTGGCAGCCCTCGTTCCTCTGCTCTTCCATCTTCTGGCTGAACCCTCCCGCTTACACTGGGCTATGGAGTCCGGAGTCTTGAACGCCCAGCCTTTCCTTCGGTACGCCTCGCGGACATCATCGCAGGAGTTACAACACCTGCGAGGAACCAGATAACACAACCATGTCATTACGAGCGACAGAATGTGTGAAACAATAACCGCAAAGAACTAGGAAACACATTCTAGAATCATAATCTAATTTAAGAAAATAAGGTGGTTCCCAGCACTCGAGAGATATGTTAATAAGAACGGTCACACGCGTTAAGTGAAAAAAACAATAGAACATTTGTTACTGATGTGAGTGTGTACAGAAACATGCAATATTACATCTCATACAAAAAAAGGTCAACAATGTGATACACCACTCAGGTCCTAAAGCGACACGGACAATCGCAGGAGAATATATACAGAATATGTATCAAAATGAGCACGTCTGAGTGAACACACAAACTAGATACACAACCAAAAACAGGAAGAAAAAGAGCAAAAGGAAACAAACATGAGTAATAGCACACAATCACACGCTTCTCACACGCGATGACTCCGATGAGCTGGGACGCCGCAGATCTAGGCATTTTGAGGGGCACTTTTTAGGAGAAGGGAAGTGCCACCTGTATTTGACACGTGGGAACTGATCTGAAGACTGGGTTAGTGCCCCGAAACGTTGCCCCCCCTTGTTTAACTGCGTGTTTCCTTGCCCCATGCTCGTGGGATTTTCTCCTCGAGTCCTTGTAGTGGATAAGTATCGGAGCGCATACATACTAGTGTTGATTTTGATACATATTCTGTATATATCGTACTGTTATTGTCCTTGTTGGTGTATGTTCTGAGTGATGTGTATCACCGGATATATTTTGTATGAGATGGAATATTGCATCCTTCTGTACACACACTATATCTTTTATCAGCAACAAATATTGCGTTTTTTTCATCATTTAACACGTGCCCGTTACCGCCCTTACCAAATAATACGTTTTCAGTGCTGGGAACCACCTTTATTTTTTACCATTAACCTAGAGGGGAATTGGGTCCTCTTTGTTCCTGTTGCACCCGGTTATTTGTATATATTTGATACCTGTTCCGTTCCAAGGGGTGCTGTCTGACCTATACACTTTTCATAATATTAAGTCTCCTTAAAGTGATCAGAAGCATTGGAAAACCTGAAACAAATCATAACAATGATACAGCTCAACCCCGTTACAAACGCGAATCCGCTTAGAACCGATACCCACGTGCGCCCAACCATTGTGTACTCCGAGCACAATAATCTGCTTTATGTAATAAAATGCCAAGGTAAATCGCCGGTATTGCGAGTGCTTTTATATTCTCTAGGATTTAAAGAATATTCTGGCAAACGAAAAAGGGTAGGATCATGTGAGTAGGTTCAGGCTCTGTACTTCTGTAACCCAGGCTGTGCTGCAAAGCTGTGTAATGCAGCAGGCAGAAACTTATATGGGTCCCATGTTAAAATGGATAAGAACCAAAGGGGAAACCGAGTGCTCATTTGCATGTCATTACCCAGAATCCCTAGCTAGTGGAAGCATAGTATCCTGTTAGATAATGGGGAAAGGCAGGGTTGCAGACCTGTTAACGTGCTCACAAGTGATATTTTTATTTGATCGTTCGTAGCAAAATTGAAACGTGTTGAACATTTTAAATTAACCGAGCCAGCCGCGGAACGTGACAGAGCCCCTTGCGCCAGCCGTCGACTTCTTGTTGGGGTGGAGAGGCCAACACTAGGAACACTCGAGACAGATTCTTTTTTTTAATACTCAGGTGAGCGACTAGTCACTCTGTTTATGTGATTTAGGGGAAATTCACCCAATTAAGAAAAACATCCCGAATTCAACCCTGCCCCTTGTTAGAATAAGCTGCACACCTCTCTCTACCTGTATTGGTTCTCAGGATGTTATTGGCGTTAACCAAGCTGATGCTGGCACAACGAACCCTTCACCTCCTCTGCTCCATGCCAACCAATGTCTGATAACTGCGCCTAGCAGGCTCCACCATTTATAGCTAACCAACACACTGCGTTATGATGTCCCTGATGAGCTCACGTGACCTCACAATCCTGTGGTCAGCGCCTACCACCAAAGGCAGAAAGAATTATGTGAAGAGGCCCACCCAGCCAACACGAGACATCATTATTTATAATAGTAGTATGAATATATATTCAAGCATACGTCTGCAAGGATTACCAACATATTAGAAATAAATATATTTATATCATTTGAATTGCAACTCTTGAGTTAAAACATAACTGCAAAGGACAAACACCACGACAGAATATACACACACGGGACCATCTAACTCGATAGATCGCATCCTCAAGCACTACAGAACTTGCAAATACCAACAATTTTAACGTTACGATCATAAAAAATAAATAAAAAACGCTTCCTGACATGATCACAATTACAACCAACACACACTTAATATAGGTCTACCCTACTATCACAGAAAATGGAAAAATCTCAGCCATACCCCACCTGCCAGCATCTAAAGAGGCACTCATGTCCCCCCGAGTTTTTAAACAAGAGTTTACACAGACAGAGCCCCCTCTCCTCTGCCCCCCTAATCTTTATTGGTTCTCCGATAGGACAGGGTGGGACAAGGGAAAGAAACACTTCATTGGCAAACCCCTCACCATTGAAATGCCCCGAAGAAATCACGTGTAATTACTTTACAGGGAACACCTGGCAGACAGATCTTTTGCTTTCGCACATTTGATTCATTTAAAGAAGCCATTTCAGTTGGTCCATTCTTTACAAAAGGTTTTCTGTACAGTTTGCTGCGTGGGATTGTACCGGTATGTTTATTTGTAAGCTAGAAGGGACTGCCACCTTCAAAACGTCACCGGATGCGGTGACATTTCCATTGGCACACGATCTCCGGGTGTGAGATCCGCTCCCCTATATAACCTTCACCAGCTCCTTTTGACATACCTATACGGCCTGGCCACTTTAGTATGTTGCAGGGGAAATTCAGGCCGACGTGTAGGACAATCGTCGTGGACGTCTACCCTAAAAAGGGTGTAACCCAGAAAGGCCTTTCTCTAAACCCGAAACCGGTAGCCCATACCCTAAAAAAAAAAAAACCTAACTCCTAATCACCTACCTCAATACCAAAAACTGGCCAGCGGCTAAACAGCAGCAGCCAACTGTCCGAGGGCGGTGAGGCCCTATCCGTGGGCCAACTACTCCACTTATGTTTCTGGCATCCATGCACCAGTTGCGTCATCGACAGCCCCATGGGCGATCACGTGACACGGAGTGCCGGCGGAGCCAGGAACCCAGCACTGTAAAAGGTTGACATGCAATTAACCGGATATCTTCAGTCTCGGCTCCGTAGCAGCTTTCGTTCGCAGCGTTCGGGTCTAAGGAGTTGGATCAACACACCGTCTCCTCTTCCGCTTTCCCTAGATCTGGAATGGAGTATGATGGAGATTAGCGGTGACGGTGCAGTCCCCCTAACATATGCCACCAAACGTCTGCCATTTACAAGCCCCACTTTGTTTTTTCATTTATGTAGGGTCGTTACAGACACTATTGAAAACATCAAATGATAATTAATAAATAGAGAGAGATGAGCTGGGGAGCTTCACAAATCAGTAGCAATACACCCAAACCATGAGTCCACGGTGCAGTGATGCAACGGGTTACCTCTCTCCATGACACGCAACTTCCAGATAAAACTTAAAGCCAACTCAACATTAATTCGTTATGTTACACAGTATGTGAAGCAGTGGGTCCCACTGGCTGAACCGCACTGTTTTTCGCTCTGGAGACCCCCTGGTTCTTGAGATCTTGATATTTTTGGCGCCAGTGTTCTGGTCCCCTTTTGGAATCAATATGGCTGCCACCCAAGCATCACTCCATGCAATGGTCCAAAAGGAAGCTGTAGTGTCACCGCATGGTCATCTTTCCTTTTACGGCACATAAAAAGGTAAATACCAATCTCTGTGGGGGTCCACAAGCTAAGAACAGTGCGATTCAGCTCAGGGGACCCCACTATTCAAATATGCAAACACACAATGGATGGGCCTTTCGAATTAACAACAGAATAATGAAGATAGGATGGTGAGCATTTGGAGAAACAGGAGAATATTTTCAAGGGAACTCTCCAATGTGCCTCAAGTAGAAAGCTTTCTACCAGTGTATCCTGCCCATGTTCATATATGGATGTGAAACCTGGACCCTAAATGCGAGATAATTCAGAATCTTCATTCAGACAACCAAACAAGTATGGAGAGATCATGCTGGGTATTACACAGAGACAAGAAAAAGAATGACTGGGTTTGAAACCAAACCAAATTCTGTGACATCATAAGGGAGAAGAAATGAAAATAGCGATGTGTCGGACATATGACAAGGAATGACCATTCTTGGACAAAGACGGTACTCGGCTGGATACAAGAGAGATTGAAAGACCAAGACGATGACCAAAAAGTAAGATGGGAGGATGGGATGAGAAAATGTGGTAGCACAACATGGAAAGAGAGGCTACAACCGCAGTACCTGGAGATCATCGGAGGCTTCATCCAGCTGTGGGGAGACAAGGGCTGATGCAGATTACACAGATATGGAGGGGATTGCTGTTTTACTTGAGCGTTAAGGGGATGGGGTGAAGGGTTTAATACTCTGAATATGTAAATGTATCCCCGCGGACCCCACCACTTCCCGCTGAGTGAGGTTATGTTCTATAATGTGTATCACGTTAATGTCACATATGAGGTCTTGGCCAGCATGATAATCGCAGTATTATAGTTTTTTTCAACAGCGGTTCCCCTGGCATTCTTAAAGGGTTCCCTGCAATTTTCAGGTTATTTGAAAATGGTAACCAAACCAGAAGTTTTACAATGCATCTGATCTCAGACCATTTAAAGAGGGTTGGGTTTCCTTACAATGCATCTGATCCCAGAACCACTATTAGAGAGGGTTGGGGTTCCTAACAATATCCCAAATGCTATTAAAGAGGGTTGGGCTCCGCAGACTCACAATAAACTTATAGTTCCTTACCAAGCTTCTGTACACACACTATATCTTTTATCAGCAACAAATATTGCGTTTTATTCATCATTTAACACGTGCCCGTTACCACCCTTACCAAATAATACGTTTTCAGTGCTGGGAACCACCTTTATTTTTTACCATTAACCTAGAGGGAATTGGGGTCCCTCTTTGTTCCTGTTGCACCGGTATTTGTATATATTGATACCTGTTCCGTTCCAAGGGGGTGCTGTCTGACCTATACACTTTTCATAATATTAAGTCTCCTTAAAGTGATCAGAAGCATTGGAAAACCTGAAACAAATCAATAACAATGATACAGCTCAACCCCGTTACAACGCGAATCCGCTTAGAACGCGATGCCAGCGTGGCGCCCAACCATTGTGTACTCCGAGCACAAAAAGTCATCTGCTTTATGTAATAAAATGCCAAGGTAAATCGCCGGTATTGCGAGTTGCTTTTATATTCTCTAGGATTTAAAGAATATTCTGGCAAAGGAAAAACATGGGTAGGATCATGTGAGTAGGTTACAGGCTCTGTACTTCTGTAACCCAGGCTGTGCTGCAAAGCTGTGTAATGCGGCAGGCAGAAGCTTATATGGGTCCCATGTTAAAATGGATAAGAAGCAAAAGGGGAAACCGAGTGCTCATTTGCATGTCATTACCCAGAATCCCTAGCTGTAGTGGTCAAGCAACATCGCAATACCGGCGGCGATTTACCTTGGCATTTTATTACATAAAGCAGATGACTTTATGGTGTCGGAGTACACAATGGTGGGCGCATTCTGTATCGCGTTCTAAGCGGATTCGCGTTTGTACCGGGGTTGAGTCTGTATCATTGTTATTGATTTGTTTTCAGGTTTTTCCAATGCTTTGATCACTTTAAGGAGACTTAATATTATGAAAAGTGTATAGGTCACGACACCCCCTTGGAACGGAACGGTATCAATATATACAAATACCGGTGGCAACAGGAACAAAGAGGGACCCCAATTCCCTCTAGTTAATGGTAAAAAATAAAGGTGGTTCCCAGCATCTGAAAACGTATTATTGGTAAGGGTGGTAACGGGCACTGTGTTAAATGATGAATAAACGCAATATTTGTTGCTGATAAAAGATAGTGTGTGTACAGAAGGATGCAATATTCCATCTCATACAAAATATATCCGGTGATACACATCACTCAGAACATACACCAACAAGGACAATAACAGTACGATATATACAGAATATGTATCAAAATCAACACTATAGTATGTAGCGTCTCGATACTTATCCACTACAAGGACTCGAGGAGAAAATCCCACGAGCATGGGGCAAGGGAACACGCAATTAAACAAGGGGGGCAACGTTTCGGGGCACTAACCAAGTCTTCAGATCAGTTCCCACGTGTCAAAACAGGTGGCAACTTCTCCTCTAAAAAGTGCCCCTCAAAATGCCTAGATCTGCGGCGTCCCAGCTCATCGGAGTCATCGCGGTGTGAGAAGCGTGTGATTGTGTGCTATTACTCATTTTTGTTTCCTTTTGCTCTTTTTCTTTCTGTTTTTGGTTGTGTATCTAGTTTGTGTGTTCACTCAGACATGCTCATTTTGATACATATTCTGTATATATTCTCCTGCGATTGTCCGTGTCGCTTTAGGACCTGAGTGGTGTATCACATTGTTGACCTTTTTTTGTATGAGATGTATATTGCATGTTTCTGTATACACTCACATCAGTAACAAATGTTCTATTTGTTTTTTTCACTTAACGCGTGTGACCGTTCTTATTAACATATCTCTCCGAGTGCTGGGAACCACCTTATTTTCTTAAATTAGATTATGATTCTAGAATGTGTTCCTAGTTCTTTGCAGTTATTGTTTCACACTTCTGTCACTCGTATAACATGGTTGTGTTATCTGGTTCCTCGCAGGTGTTGTTAACCCTGCGATGATGTCCGCGAGGCGTACCGAAGGAAGCTGGGCGTTCAAGACTCCGGACTCCATAGCCCAGTGTAAGCGGAGGGTTCAGCCAGAAGATGGAAGAGCAGAGGAACGAGGGGCTGCCAAGTGTACGGGTTTCTAGAAAGTCAACAAGGTAAGTGCTCCTCACACGTCTCCCATATTAAGACCAATGTGACTCGATCGTCAGATCCTGCTCCTGCCTTGTACACCATATATACAGGAGGACTTCATAATCTTGTTACTAGGGAGGAGAGAAAGTAGGAGGCGTAGGACAAGACTTCACCCGTATACTTTAATATAAATAGTGTCCATCCGAAAACAATAAAAATGACTTATTTTTATATCTGACACTAAATTGTTTTTATCTTTTAACATGTAGTATATACTAAAAGGAGAATGAAATCATAAACTAGTGTCCTAATATACATAAAAATGTGTATCCATTTACCATATATACACACGTATATTATGTATTTGTAAACATGTAGGTATTCAGACGTCTGTCTGTATATTGATGTATACAGTATGTAGATGGTTAACATGCAAAATATATAAATATCGTGTGACGAGTGAGAATTAAAATGTGCGAATAAGTGTGAAAAAATAAAATACTGCACATTCCAAATGAAAAAAATGTAATCTACGATGTATCAAAGAACAAAAAGTGGGGAAGAAGTGCCACGAAATGATACACTGACTTCCAAAGTCTCGTAACTAAAAGGAAATCTTCATTACTAAACAAGCGTGAAAAACTGCACTCGCGGCTAGATATCTTTAACCCTTCCACTGCCAAGGGTACTTTGCAAAGCAAACTACAGCGGAAGAGTTGAGGAATGTTTGGGTTGAGGGCAGCAGCAGTGTCACAGGTGCAGATAACACATTGTTGCTCTGCTTTGCGTTCGGTGTACAGCAGAGAATGCCAAACTGTCCCCATGCAGGCGTGGAATTGTAAGCATTTCCTGCCCCCCAGACTGATTCCTTGGGAAACGCTTCGGCAAGCTTCAAGGGGTTAAAAACGTCGCTAGAGGAGTCTTCCATTTTGCCAGTTCGCAGCTTTCAGCTGCTTGTCCCATCTATAGTCTCCAAAGAAAAGCCGTTCCCTTTATAAATAAATGTATCCCCCCCCAACCCCCCGTCTCTGGTATGATGCAGGGGGTCTCCTGAGCTGAACCGCGTTGATTCCAGCTTCGGGGACCCCTGCACCCTGAGATTCTGACCTCTAAAGGTGCTGCCGGTATGTAATGGGCGATTACAAGTTCGGAGGCCAATAGGAAGCCACAAGGGATGACGTTGGCCAGCTGGACCTTTAAACTTCCATATTGCATGCCCATCCGGGGCCCTCTCAGAGGTAAGTACCTCTGGGAGCAGGGGTCCCCGGAGCTCGAATTAACACCATTCAGCTCTGAGGACCCCTGCTTCCAAACTAGGGTTAAAAAATAAATAAAAGTAAAGACTTCAGTGGAAATTACCTTAAGCGAAACTAGCGATTTTTGTGCAGCATTTTGCCAATAAGCTCGCCAAAGGCATGGAGTCCCCCATGACGAATCGCGGGCAGACCCTTACTCCCACTCATATGGCACATTACCACTTTGCGAGCTCGGGCGACCCTTTCGCCCGTTCCTAGTTCTGCGGGAAGGTCATTGCGGTGTTCGAACCGTAACCAAACCATGTGTTTCTTTGCAACAGGTCGCTGGAAACTTTCACTTCGCGCCCGGAAAAGTTTCCAGCAGTCCCATGTCCACGGTAAGTGAGGCCTTCGGGTGACCTGTTCATGTGATATTGGGTCATGTTCGATGGCTGGGGAAAGACACCTCCTGTGGCGCTGAGGAATGGTTTAATTGTGATTGTAGACAAAGGTTTCTTTCTTGATGGATTCCTCAAGAGAAAAAGAGAAAACAAGCATACACACTGTGGGGTCCTGAGTCTGTATGGGGACTGCACCTTAGTGTTGGGGGGTATCACAGTTACAGCATGAGCTGCCAGGTGAGACAGCAGCAAGGCATTGTGGGGAGTGACTTTGGAAGCTCCCATGTGAGTAAGAGTGATTTACCCCACTCCCCCTCTCCCATGCTGCCTTCACACACTGAGGGGCAGTTAGGTGGTGTTATTAAGCATATGTTTTCCCCACAGGCTCAGGACCCTTTACTGCCTGGGATCACTCACACAGTGTATTAGTGAGATGGCGATGAGATTTATTAATTGGGAGTTTTGGGACTATTTTCTAGCAGAGGGAGCACAGGGTAACAAAGTTTGGGAAATGCTGGTCTACACCATAAAACCCATTGGGAAAGACTATAAAAGACCACCATATTTACAACTTGGAGGAGAGGGGGATATGAGAACGTTCTAACATATGGAGGGTTCCAACAAAGTAGAGGAAGGAAGCCCACTGTATCTCAGAGAAAAGTGTTATAACAAGAAGCCACGCTCGGAAACTGGGGGTGGAAGGCTCCGTGAAAATGTGAAGTCGTTCGTCACGGAAATGGTGGTATATTTGTGGAATTGGCTCTCAGCAGAAGTGGTATAAGGCTAATGTAGTAAGAGGATTCAAACATGCTTGTGATGGACATTAGGCCATCTAAATATGAAGAGCGCCAAGGATCTAGTAGGTTGGAGTTTGACAGCCGATAGGAAATGGACAGACTGGTGGGCAAAGTGGTTCTTGCAACAAGATTTACACTGACCGTGGGTGACCAAACAAGGGGTTGTTTAACCAGGATGCTCTAGTTACCCAAAAGAATTAAAGGTTGTGTACTAATGTCAGTCTCTGCTGTCTTATCTTAATCAGGACTGTTCCGTGTTGTATAATTAAGACCTCTCCTTCCCCTCTGCCTACTTTTCTGTGCAGTACCACGCAGTTGAGAGTAAGTGTTACAGAATACTGTATATTCTCCATCTCGCTATACCTATTCTGTACAGGGGGCTTTGCAAGCTGACTTTGGGACCAATTCATTCAAACCTCACAGAATTGTGCCGTGTTCATTATGTAGTTATTGCTGGCTAAACAGGGCCAACCTGCCTTTTTGGATGCACTTCTGTGAGAGATGTACATTTGCTAAACCCATAAAGCAAATTCGCGGGAAGCCATTTGTCCACTGCGGCGGCTGGTGCGGGAAAATGGTGGTTTCCACTGACCGTCTTGGAGCACGATCTGCTTCTCAAAGTTGCGTCCCACATGCTTTGCGTGCGCTAAGAACTCCATATGTCGCCACCCAACCTATATCCCACTGCTGTACACCAGGCTGGGGAAAGAAATCCACTTGTCCAGTTTGCCAGCTCTGTTATGATGTAGAAAGAGGATGTACCTTGTTAGCCGTAAGATAGACACTACAAAAGTAGTGTAGAAGTCATCAGTGGTTAAGTCGTGGTTGTGAGGTGTGCTGGCTTTAGGAACACAAGTCCTGCTGGGATTTTTTAACTAAAATCTGCCTGAAGAGACCCCTGGTTCTGAGAGCTAGCTCTTCTTACCACAAGTTGGCCATTAAAGGTTCACTTGTACCCTATGTTTGTTGATATAAATAAGTAATTTAGTATGAATTAGTAACAAGTCCAGGGATCGGGTCAGTTGTTTAGCAGTTTTGAGAAAATACCTCAGGCGGCCATTTTTTAATTGCCTACAGGAAAAAAAGCTTTTACAGCAACATTGTGCTGAAATGCTGCAGTGAGGATACTGGAACTGCACCTCCAAGCATCAATTCTCTCCCCAAAGTAAAATAAATCGTGTGATGTGTCAATGCATTCCCTGATTTTAGGGGTTTCCATTAGGAAGAAGGTAGAATTCAGTTAGGATTATTCTAGATCTTGGGTGATTTTTAAGATGAAATCTTCCTAGGACATTGTGTGCTAATGACAGTGACCTGTTTAGGGGTCACATTGTTTATTGTCTTTTAACCAGAATATTAGTGAGCGGAGACCTGGGGGGGGATGATTTTCTCTGGCTGCTCCCTTTTGTCTGATGGCACTTTGTGTTCAACATGAGTTTGCACAGGCAGAGCCCCCTCTCACCCTCCCTTATCTTATTGGCTCTCTGATAGGGACATCGTAGGGGGAGGGTAACAAACCCCTTGATTGACAATGGCTCCCCATCCAGAGGCCCAGAAGAAATTAATTTTCACAGAATTAAAGCCGCCAATCTTTGCTTTTAGCACAGTTAAAACTTTTTAGGGAAGTAATTAGACTATTAAATGCTTTATCAAGGTTGCATTCGGGTCGGCAACATGGCACTGCACCTGTAAACCCACTAATCTTTCATTAAGTCGCACGAAGGCCTGCAATCAAAGTATAACTAGCCATTTCTGATCATTCAATTCACCATGCTACAGAAGAACTTCAGCTCCATGTAACCTTTCTTTTATCTTGGCTCAGGGTCTTCAGTTGCATATTGTGGGCAGCACGTGCGATGGAAAACCTTCTAAAGACAAATCCAGTAGATCCTTTTCCTCTTGCAAGCTAAACTTCTCTGCTCCTCTTTCCTTGTTATGGGGAGGCTTATAAGGGTAAACTATAGGGCTGTTATAAAAAGGAGTAGAAGTCTGTGTGTTCCCTTTAAGCACACACACACACACACACACACACACACACACACACACACACACACACACACACACACACACACACAAACCACACAACACAACACCACACCACACACACACACACACACACCACACACACACCAGGACTGCCCTTCTCTTCTGCTGCCGCTTCTCTGCACGGTTTGCCAATTGTCACCCCTATGAATTTTGAGGACGCTGCTCTTCGTCGCATTATGATCGCCCACCTCCGCTACCGCTTTTATGATCATTAGCGTCCTCAATGCAGAAGGGTTACTCTCAGAACAGTGCATAGAAGCCCCAATATAGAATGTCCAATATGACATTACTTGATACATTATTTTTTTTTATTCCAAATATGGGTCATTTAGTTCAATTGTTTGGCCAAACATGCATCCTTGTTAAGGTGACCCTTTCATCAGGTACCTTCACTACCAATGTTATACTTTATGCTTTGTATTTCCTCCACTGCATAGGTTAGTGTTTTTCAACCAGGGTCCTAGGGGCCCCTTGGGTTCCCTGGGCATCCTAAGGCTGCGGTCTCCACAGTGCGTTCTGTAGCACGCACGCCCGAGGGCGTGTGCACAGCGCTTCACCGCAGATCGCGGCCCGGGAGAGAGGAAGCGTTTGTGACGGGAGGGGGCGTGGTGGGCTTTTTGCGGGGGCGTGGCCACTCACCATGACCTACG
Source organism: Ascaphus truei (assembly GCA_036426205.1). Classification (NCBI taxonomy): domain Eukaryota; kingdom Metazoa; phylum Chordata; class Amphibia; order Anura; family Ascaphidae; genus Ascaphus; species Ascaphus truei. The sequence continues at coordinate 35,198 of WSYH01002775.1, read as the reverse complement.
TGGCTGGTTTCCCTCATTGGATGAACCGCCGGCGGGGGCGTGGCCACGTCTCCGTCGCAAGTTCCACATACAAAATTTTATGTAGTTGAACTTGCAGTACAGCGCGGCTGCTAAATGCGCACCGACGCATGTACTTGGCCCGGTAGAACGCACTGGATCGCAGCCCTAATGGTTCCTTGCATATTTATGGTCTTGAAAATTGTACTAAATACAGAAGAATTTCCAATGCATCTGACCTCAGACGCGCTATTAGAGAGGGTTGAGGTTTCTTGCATAAATAACATTTATCCATTACATTTGTTTAGGGCGGTGAATGGGGCAGTGTTTGTTATATAGTGTTTTCTTTCCCCTTGGCTCACACTGTCCTTATTAGAGACCCAATAAATAGGGGGCGGGGGGGGCTCTACTTTGCAAACTTGTTGAACACATGGTGACTCAGACCGAAGGGAGCAACCGGAGGGAATCACAAAATTGCTTATCTGGCTTTATTCTCCACCGTCTGAGAGGCAGTTGGTCACTTGTACGTTACAGGCGCCTCTTTGTAGTAAGCGGTTAATGCAATTGTGCTTTATGAAGATCTGTATATATCTTTTTTCTTTCTATCGACAGTTCACGATCTGCAGAGCTTTGGACTTGACAATGGTGAGTATGATCAGAAATAGCATTATTATAGACAGGAGTGGCTAACTCCAGTCTTCAAGGGCCACCAACAGGTTAGGTCAGGGGGGCGCAAACTGGGGGCACAAGATTTATTGGGGGGCGTGGTTATAGAGGCCCCCACGCTTCCCCCCCAAAGCATTTAAATTTAATGCCAGGAAGCGCGCGTGGCCTCTCTTATTTACCTTGACTTTGGGCGATGCGTGCCGTGGCATAAAATGACGCCGCAGGTTGACATAACATCACATGACCCTCGGCGTAATTTGACGCCAATTGTTAGGTATGGGGGGGGGCGCGAGCACAGGGCTGAGCAGGCAGAGGGCGCAGCGCAGAAGTTTGCGCACCCGTGGGTTAGGTTATAAGGATATTCCTGCTTCAGCACAGGTGACTGCTGCCATTCTGACTAAGTACCAATGTAAAGGGGTTTTGGCTGCACACCACAATATAATAAATACATACAGTTTACCGGTGCTGCTGGTTATAGGAAGTACCTGCCAGGCAAAATTCCAATTTACACTGAGAAAAAAGAGAGATCCAGCGCCCACGATTTAAGATAAAGTGAATTATTGTGCCACACGACGTTTCGACCAACAGGTCTTTTCAAGTGATTAGGCCTAATCACTTAGAAAAGACCTGTTGGTCGAAATGTCGTGTGGCACAATAAATTCATTTATCTTGAAAATCCTGGAGCGCTGGATTCTCTTTTTTCGACCCATTCTGATTAGCCACTGATTGCGTGCGACCTGTGCTGAGCAGGGACTATCCTGAAAACCAGCCTGTTGGTGGCCTTTGAGGGCGGGTGGACCACCTATGCGTTAGTTTGGTACCAGAGCGGAACCATTGCCTGGATCAGCGATGTAGGAAATGGTCCAAAATGTGTGGAGAAATGTTACTTTTCCAAAATTAATTCCTGCTAATATTTCACTCAAGCTCACCATGCAATATCGGGAAATTTTCCTTAGATTTGGGGGCTTCAGCGAAATACCACCACTCTGTGAGCGAAACCCTTGTTTCCGTATTATAGTCTCTGCTTACGTGATTGTAGAGTTATTGCATATTTAAACACGTTATAGTGCACATTGGCCCAGATCCACACACTGGTGCTGATCTTATATTCTCTAGGATTTAAAGAATATTCTGGCAAAGGAAAAACATGGGTAGGATCATGTGAGTAGGTTACAGGCTCTGTACTTCTGTAACCCAGGCTGTGCTGCAAAGCTGTGTAATGCGGCAGGCAGAAGCTTATATGGGTCCCATGTTAAAATGGATAAGAAGCAAAAGGGGAAACCGAGTGCTCATTTGCATGTCATTACCCAGAGTCCCTAGCTGTAGTGGAAGCATAGTATCCTGTTAGATAATGGGGAAAGGCAGGGTTGCAGACCTGTTAACGTGCTCACAAGTGATATTTTTATTTGATCGTTCGTAGCACAAATTGAAACGGTTGAACAATTTTAAATTAACCGAGCCAGCCGTGGAACGTGACAGAGCCACCTTGCGCCAGCCGTCGACGTTCTTGTTGGGGTGGAGAGGCCAACAGCTAGGAAACTCGAGACAGATTCTTTTTTTAATACTACTAGGTGAGCGACTAGTCACTCTGTTTATGTGATTTAGGGGAATATTCACCCAATTAAGAAAAAACATCCAGAATTCAACCCTGCCCCTTGTTAGAATAAGCTGCACACCTCTCTCTACCTGTATCGGTTCTCAGGATGTTATTGGCGTTAACCAAGCTGATGCTGGCACAACGAAACCCTTCACCTCCTCTGCTCCATGCCAACCAATGTCTGATAACTGCGCCTAGCAGGCTCCAGCATTTATAGCTAACCAACACACTGCGTTATGATGTCACTGATGAGCTCACGTGACCTCACAATGCTGTGGTCAGCGGCCTACCTACCAAAGGCAGAAAGAATTATGTGAAGGAGCCCACCCAGCCAACACGAGACATCATTATTTATAATAGTAGTATGTATATTCAAGCATACCGTCTGCAAAGGATTACCAACATATTAGAATATAAATAATATTTATAATCATTTGAATTGCAACTCTTGAGTTAAAACATAACTGCAAAGGACCAAACACCACGACAGAGATATACACACACGGGACACTATCTAACGCGATAGATCGCATCCTCAAGCACTACAGAACTTGCAAATAACCAACAATTTTAACGTTACGATCATAAAAAAATAAATAAAAAACGCTTCCTTGACATGATCACAATTACACCCAACACACACTTAATATAGGTCTACCCTACTATCACAGAAAATGGAAAAATCTCAGCCATACCCCAACCTGCCAGAGCATCTAAAGAGGGCAAACTCATGTCACCCGAGTTTTTAAACAAGAGTTTACACAGACAGAGCCCCCTCTCCTCTGCCCCCCTAATCTTTATTGGTTCTCCGATAAGGACAGGGTGGGACAAGGGGAAAGAAAACACTTCATTGGCAAACCCCTCACCATTGAAATGCCCCAAAGAAATATCACGTGTAATTACTTTACAGGGAACCCATGGCAGACAGATCTTTTGCTTTCCGCACAATTTGATTCATTTAAAGAAGCCAATTCAGTTGGTCCATTCTTTACAAAAGGTTTTCTGTACAGTTTGCTGCGTGGGATTGTACCGGTATGTTTATTTGTAAGCTAGAAGGGACTGCCACCTTCAAAACGTCACCGGATGCGGTGACATTTCCATTGGCACACGATCTCCGGGGTGAGATCCGCTCCCCTATATAACCTTCACAGCTCCCTTTTGACATACCTAGTACGGCCTGGCCACTTTAGTATGTTGCAGGGGAAATTCAGGCCGACGTGTAGGACAAATCGTCGTGGACGTCTACCCTAAAAAGGGTAACCCAGAAAGGCCGTTCTCTAAACCCGAAACCGGTAAGCCCATACCCTAAAAAAAAAAAAAAAACCTAACTCCTAATCACCTACCTCAATACCAAAAACTGGCCAGCGGCTAAACAGCAGCAGCCAACTGTCCGAGGGCGGTGAAGGCCCCTATCCGTGGGCCAACTACTCCACTTATGTTTCTGGCATCCATGCACCAGTTGCGTCATGCGACAGCCCCATGGGCGATCACGTGACACGGAAGTGCCGGCGGGAGCCAGGAACCCCAGCACTGTAAAAAGGTTGACATGCAATTACCGGATATCTTCAGTCTCGGCTCCGTAGCAGCTTTCGCAGCGTTCGGGGTCTAAGGAAGTTGGATCAAACACCGTCTCCTCTTCCGCTTTCCCTAGATCTGGAATGGAGTATGATGGAGATTAGCGGTGACGGTGCAGTCCCACCTAACATATGCCACCAAACGTCTGCCATTTACAAGCCCCACATTTGTTTTTTCATTTATTGTAGGGTCGTTACAGACACTATTGAATAACATCAAATGATAATTAATAAAATAGAGAGAGATGAGCTGGGGAGCTTCACAAATACAGTAGCAATACACCCAAACCATGAGTGCCACGGTGCAGTGATGCAACGGGTTACCTTCTCCTCCATGAGCGCAACTTCCCAGATAAAACTTAAAGCCAACTCAACATTTAATTCGTTATGTTACACAGTATGTGAAGCAGTGGGTCCCACTGAGCTGAACCGCACTGTTTTTCGCTCTGGAGACCCCCTGGTTCTTGAGATCTTGATATTTTTGGGCGCCAGTGTTCTGGTCCCCTTTTGGGAAATCAATATGGCTGCCACCCAAGCATCACTCCAATGGTCCAAAAGGAAGCTGTAGTGTCACCGCATGGTCATCTTTCCTTTTACGGCACATAAAAAAGGTAAATACCTCTAACTGTGGGGGTCCACAAGCTAAGAACAGTGCGATTCAGCTCAGGGGACCCCACTATTCAGAATATGCAAACACACAATGGATGGGAGCCTTTCGAATTAAATCAACAGAAGAATGAAGATAGGATGGTGAGCATTTGGAAGAAACAGGAGTATATTTCAAGGGAACCTTCCAATGTGCCTCAAGTAGAAAGCTTTCTACCAGTGTATCCTGCCCATGTTCATATATGGATGTGAAACCTGGACCCTAAATGCGAAGATAATTCAGAATCTTCAGACAACACACAACATTATGGAGAGATGCATGCTGGGTATTACACAGAGACAAGAAAAAGAATGACTGGGTTTGAAACCAAACCAAATTCTGTGACATCATAAGGGAGAAGAAATGAAAATAGCGATGTGTCGGACATATGACAAGGAATGACCATTCTTGGACAAAGACGGTACTCGGCTGGATACAAGAGAGATTGAAAGACCAAAATGATGACCAAAAAGTAAGATGGGAGGATGGGATGAGAAAATGTGGTAGCACAACATGGAGAAGAGAGGCTACAACCGCAGTACCTTGGAGATCATTGCGGAGGCTTCATCCAGCTGTGGGGAGACAAGGGCTGATGCAGATATACACAGATATGGAGGGGATTGCTGTTTTACCTTGAGCGTTAAGGGGATGGGGGTGATAGGGTTGTTAATACTCTGAATATGTAAATGTATCCCCGCGGACCCCACCACTTCCCGCTGAGTGAGGTTATGTTCTATAATGTGTATTCAGCGTTAAGTGTCACATATGAGGCTCTTGGCAGCATGATAATGCAGTATTATAGTTTTTCAACAGCGGTTCCCCTGGCATTCTTAAAGGGTTCCCTGCAATTTTCAGGTTATTTGAAAATGGTACCAAACACAGAAGATTTTACAATGCATCTGATCTCAGACACTATTAAAGAGGGTTGGGGTTCCTTACAATGCATCTGATCCCAGAAACACTATTAGAGAGGGTTGGGGTTCCTAACAATATCCCAAATGCTATTAAAGAGGGTTGGGGCTCCGCAGACTCACAATAAACTTATAGGTTCCTTACCCAAAAAAAAAAAATTAGTTTAAACCTACGTTGTACTAGAAAGGAAAGTTTCACACCCAACTGAATAATTTGATATTGTAGGTTTATATGGTGCCAGCTAACATATGCCGTGCTTTACACAGGACATAACACAGCGGGGGATACTACAACTAGGTGTAACCCCCTTTGTAAGTGGATGCAGCAGAAACACACTGCCCCATGCCTGGATCCTCCCCAAAGCATGATCAGCATGTGACTTGTGATGAACATGGCCCCAGCCAATGACAGTCTCAGGAGAAGATGGACTAGAGAAGAGTCTTTAAGAGTCCCTGGTGGAGCACGAGGGGGCAGAGTTGCTGTGACCCTGGGGGACCTTGGGCGATTATAAGTGGTCAGGAACCAGTCGACTCAGCGGTACGACTCAACGGACGCTGGGTGACCAGATTGCATCGAGGAGTGGAGCCTGCGCTGAGAAGCAGTCTACCTGATATCGGGAGGCATGAGTAGCGACTGAGGGGATCCTCATCACAAGACAAGTAAAGGGGTTCCAAAGTTTTTCTGACGCACAGGCCTGCTACATTCAAACACGAACTACAAGAGCTCAAACGGTGTGCCGGCACCTATTTAAGGTCCCCACAAGTACAGGGTCAAGTGCTCATGGGAGACACAGGTAACACCTGTGCATCGTCTTGTATGAGATATAGATTGTGTATGTGTATGAATGATCCTCCCGTTTGGGGATCATATGTTATCATGGTATTGAAAAATAATTATGATATAAATACTCTTGTATATACCGCGGGTATGAGGGGGGAGGGAAAAGGGATAGTAGGAAACCCCTGCTCAGCTAATAGTGTGTAGTTAGTAATGTAGATACGATGCTGTACTGAGAAATGTGCAACAAATATACCAAAGAAAGAAAGTACTCAGTTTAAGTTAGCATTCAAGTATCAGTAATGATGAATGTCAATATTAAAAATAATCTTTATTAGAATACTTATGATTAAAATAAATGGTGCAATGAAAGGAGTAAAAAGGGAGCAAAAATTAAGGGTTAATTTCCTATTGGAGCTTGGAACTGTAGTTTGAATAGTAATGTAAGGCCTCGGTCCCGCTGCGCTCGTTGGCGCGGGCGGCAATGTCGCGAGTTCCCCACCAGCAGGGGAATCCTCGCGAGCCGGTCCCGGTCCCCACTGGCGGCACAGCTGACTACACGCTGTCGCGCGTCAGCCGCTGGAGACACCAGAGAATGGTGTTTTCTAGCTTTGACGCGTGACGTGTGTGGCTGTGAGCCAATGGGGAGGGGAGGCTTCGGGAGGAGGAGAGGCTTCGGGGAGCGGGGAGGAGTGTGGAGTGAAAGCAGGTGAGTGCCTTTCTCTGTGTGTGTGTCTGAGTGCGTGCCTGTCTGTGTGTGTATGTGTCTGAGTGCGTGAGTGCCTGTCTGTGTGTGTGTGTGCCCGCCTCTGTCTGTGTGTGTGTGTGTGTATGAGTGCGTGAGTGCCTGCCTGTGTGTGCGCGCGTGTGTGTGTGTATGAGTGCGTGAGTGCCTGCCTGTGTGTGTGTGTGTGTGGGGATCCTCATCACAAGACAAGTAAAGGGGTTCCAAAGTTTTTCTGACGCACAGGCCTGCTACATTCAAACACGAACTACAAGAGCTCAAACGGTGTACCGGCACCTATTTAAGGTCCCCACAAGTACAGGGTCAAGTGCTCATGGGAGACACAGGTAACACCTGTGCATCGTCTTGTAGGAGATATAGATTGTGTATGTGTATGAATGATCCTCCCGTTTGGGGATCATATGTTATCATGGTATTGAAAAAGAATTATGATATAAATACTCTTGTATATACCGCGGGTATGAGGGGGGAGGGAAAAGGGATAGTAGGAAACCCCTGCTCAGCTAATAGTGTGTAGTTAGTAATGTAGATACGATGCTGTACTGAGAAATGTGCAACAAATATACCAAAGAAAGAAAGTACTCAGTTTAAGTTAGCATTCAAGTATCAGTAATGATGAATGTCAATATTAAAAATAATCTTTATTAGAATACTTATGATTAAAATAAATAGTGCAATGAAAGGAGTAAAAAGGGAGCAAAAATTAAGGGTTAATTTCCTATTGGAGCTTGGAACTGTAGTTTGAATAGTAATGTAAGGCTGAGTCCATGCTCCCTGCTTGCTCGCTGAGGCACGCTGAGGCTCAGGGAAAGTGGGTGCTTTTCCCTGGCCTTGCGGTTGCTTACCGCACGCGCTCTCAGCAGGCCGTCAGGGGGCGGGCGCGTCACTGGCCGGGGGCGGGCCAGTGACGTCATGGAGCTGGTTCGCCCTCATTGGGCGAACCGCTCACGTGACTGGCCTGTCTCGCCGGCAAGCGGGGGAATTTTAAATTCCCCTAAGACCTGCGCTTCCGCAAGCGCGCGGAAGCGCAGGTGAGCCCCTACTAAAGCCGCTCTAATTGCGGCTGAAGGGGCTCAGTGCTGAGCGGGAGCGCGCTTCAGCAAGCAAGCAGATAACATGGCCGAGGCCTAACATGTAACAATGTAAACAATGCTTAAATCTTAAAGTCAGACAAAGCAGACGGTCATGAAGAGGTCGTCGGTTTGGTTTTACAAACTACAGCCTAGTCATAGTGTCTTGTGATAACATATCCGGTTATTGGGCTGCGTCTATAGTAACCGCGACGGCGAGCGCTGCGAGAACAAGTCTGTGGAAGTCGGAGGGCAGCCAGTGTGTGCGGGGCCGAATTTTCAAGCTACAAATTCATTTGTTTGTTTTTTTTGCGCAGCGGCCGCCTCACGTGAGCGGTTCAGCCAATGAGGGCCGAACCAGCCTTGTGACGCGTCCACACGCCTCAGACCTCAGTGCAGGGGTCGCTCGAGCAATGCCTTGCACTCCGTCACGCGCGCCTACTATAATCTCAGCCATACCCAGAATATCAACATATCCCATTATTAGTATCAACAAAGTAACATCCACGCGGCTCGGACCTACAGCTCAACAAGGAGTCGACACCAGTGTCTAAAAGCTCAATGAAGCTTAAAGGGATTAAAACACTCCAGAGTATATTCTATGATATTCTGTTATAATCAACTGCCATTGAAGCCTACGGATAACGAGACAAAGCCTGAACAGATCAATCCGCTCCAGAGTTGTGGGTACATAAAAAGAAAAGCTATTTAAGCATAGGTGCGACACAAGTACCCAGCAAGAGGCAGCACTGGACAGCCCTATGTGGTTCAGCACCTACCTCCCCATATCTCAATGATGAAGTGATGTAGATCAGTGGTTCCCAACTCCAGTCCTCAAGGACCACTAACAGTGCAGGTTTTAAGGCAATCTCCTCATTAGCACAGGTGGCCCAATCATTGTTACTGAACCACCTGTGCCCAAGCTGGGGTATCCTTAAAATCTGCACTGGTCCTTGAGGACTGGGGTTGGGAACCACTGATGTAGATGACAAAACGCGTAGGGGTAAGTTCAAGGTCACATCTTGCTAGCTACTGGTGTTGCCCCTATGCTTAAACAGAAGTTTTCTATCCACAACCATGGAGCGGAGCGGTCTGCTTATGCTTCATACCCATTATTACTTAGAATACACATCGGCATCAACGGCAGTTGATCTGAACAGAATCACAGTACGTATCTCACCAGAAGGAATAATGAAGCCTGCTACATCTATGTTAAATGAATCCTATAGTAACATAGGAGATTAGGCCGAGACATAACAAGTTCTAATCGGGTGCAAAAGCGATAAAGAAAACAGCAACAAATTCATTAAGGAATCTGATTAAATGCAACTGGAGATTTTTCATTTGATAAATGTGGTGAAAATGCTTCTGCCCGGTTTTGCAGCCGGGAAACTCTGTATTTCATGCAAAGTGTTCACATAAAAACTCCACGGAAGATTCTGTGCGTCTCATCGGGTCTATTGTGATGTGTCTCACTAGGATGCTGGTGGTGCAGTGTGATGCGTGTCTCACTAGGATTCTGGTGGTGCAGTGTGATGCGTCTGGTCTCAGTCCCTCTCCTCCTTAGACTGCGCTTATAGTGCCGGCAATAGCAACGTCGCGTCAAAACAAATGCATTGCCGCCGTCGCGTGGGCTTATAGTAAGCACGGCGCGACAGAGCGACGGCTTGGTCTGATCGCTGGAAGTCATCTCAATTTGATTTTTCCAGCGACCGCAGCCTGACGTCACCGACACTATTAGCGTAGACCAACACCTCGCCCTGCAGGTCCCCTGATTTCCCATCCTCCCCTCCCTCAGCCCCCCTACTCTCCCCTCCCTCAGCCCCCCTACTCTCCCCTCCCTCAGCCCCCCTACTCTCCCCTCCCTCAGCCCCCCTACTCTCCCCTCCCTCACCCACCCCTGTACATCCCCTACTCTCCTCCCTCACCCCCCTGTAGGCCCACTACACTCTCCTCCCTCACCTACCTACCCTCTCCTCCCTCACCCACCTACCTACCCTCTCCTCCTAATAGGAGGGGTGTGAGTGAGGGAGAAGTAGGGGGGTCGAAGGGAGGACAGATGTTAGGGGGGCTGGAGGGGAGGAGATTAGGGTGAGGAGTTACAGATAGGGTTAGGGGAGGTGAGGGGTAGGCCGATCAGAGTATTGGGGGGTGAGGGAGGTGGGGGAGGTAAGGGGGGGTTATGGAGGCTAGAAGTAGTTTAAAGGTTGTGGGTTAGGTGGAGTTGAAGATGCTCAGGCAATGTGTTGAGGTTTGAAGTGGCGGTGTAGATCTTAGGGGGTGGGTGCGCGGACGGGGAGAGTATTTTGCTGCCCCACAGCTCGGGTTATTAGGGTGAAAGGTCCCTAGGGGGGTTAGGATTTCTCGGCTTGCGTTCACGTTTTTAGTTTTATCGGGGCTTGTTCCTCTTCCCGGTTATGTGGAGATGTCGTGAGTTGAGGGTAGAGCTAGTGGCCAAGGTTGGTTCGTTGTTGTTAGGTATTTTAGAGTGCGTAATAACTAAAAAGGTGGGTTGGGGGTTACGGATGGGAGAGTGTCTAAAGGTGGGCGCGGGGGGAGGGGGTAGATTTTTAGGGGGGGGGATTAGGGGGAGGGCAGGGATGCCCAAAAGCTGGGTAGTGGGGCGGTTTAGGTGAGGTGGTGTATTGGAAGAGTGCTCTCAGCATGTGGACCTGCAGGGCAGGTGTTGGTCTACGCTATAGTTGTCGGTGACCGTCAGTCTATAACTGCGGTCGCTGGAAAAATCAAATTGAGAATGACTTTCCAGCGATCAGACACCAACCGCTCGCTCTGTCGCGCCGTGCTTACTATAAGCCCACGTCGACGGCGGCAATGCATTTGTTTTGACCGACTTTGCTATTGCCGGCACTATAAAGCGCAGTCTAAGGAGGAGAGGCTAAGACCAGACGCATCACACTGCACCACCAGAATCCTATATAAGATCTCATGTCTGTACACCATCCCAAACTGCACACTCTTCTCTCTTAAGGGCCCTAGACATAAGTAGTGAGGACACGGGCATGCAAACTCGCAGGCACCACTTCCACCAGAATCCTAAAGGAAACTGAGATAAACCATTGTAATAAATTAATATTGATCAGCGACGACTCTGTTTGCAACAATTGTCATCAGCGTTAGTTATAAATATATAGAAAGATGTAAGGTATATTCCATATACCATTAACGCAGCAATAGTGCCAGCATAGCAGTTCTCCCGCCATCTCCCCCTGCAACTACTGTCAATATGGCCTGCCGGCGTCAAATGCGCTGCGTTGCCATGCCAACGGGAACGTCATGTGACGTAACAGCATCCCGTGATGCCGCTGCCATGACAATGAGAAGCCATACATGTTCACTACGTTCACGCGGTGCCACGTTGTCATGGCACAATCTGACGCCGCGCGAGTTTATATAGCATCCGTTGTCATGGCACAAACAGCGTCATTTAAAAAAAAAAAAATCTCAGGTTGACTGTCAGTAGAAGGTGGCACACCCTGGCTTCCGCACGTTGTGGAAGTGTGCGCGAGCCCCTGCTAAAGCCGTTCTCATTGGGCTGCAGGGGCTCACTGGTAAGCGAGAGCGCGCCTCAGCGCCTCAGTGCCTATGCCTGAGGCCTTTGTGGTTGTGAATACCTACAGAAACAATGTGTTGCTGGTCCCCATGGGACTGAAAGGGATAATATTCCATATGCATGTCCTGGGGACAGTGGACTTTAATCAGAGAGAAAGTAGAGAAATCTACTTTTTTTTTTTACAAAATAATATATATACATTATTTAAATTATATGTAATACTTCTGTCCTGCAAACTATGGCTCCCTGCTCTATTTAAAATAGCTATTACATGCCGTGATGGGAAATGGTGCCCTCATTAAACATGGCCGCCGTGTTCCCACTTAAGGGCACAGTTACCAGAATCAAAGATGGCTTCCGATTGCTTCATTTGGCGTCAGACGCTAGGTGACGCAGGAGTGTACACGAGCGTGCTCCCCGCCGGCAGCACATAGTCGCACAAGTGCACAAGCCTCGGGCCCTTTCCCATTGTCTGACGCCCAGCCAATGAATGAAGGACGGATGGGTTAAGGGACCGGAAGTAAAACGCCGCTTGCGGGCTCTGCTTCCGGGACGGGAAAGATGGAGGCGCTGCACCAGCTCAAGCAGTTGACGCTTACCCCAAGAGCTGGACGACTTCAGGTGAAGACGTGCGGCGGGGCTGTAGGTGATGGGAGGGGCAGGGGTGTGCGAGGGGCGAGGAGTGCGCCGTGGGTGAGGGACGAGGGGAGGAGGGGGAAGGAAGGGGGGGGTAGAGGAGGAGAGGAGAGGAGGGGGGGGGGGGAGGAGTGAGAGTGGGGGGTGGGGGGAGTGGAGAGGGAGAGAGGTGGGGGTGTGAGGGGAGGAGTGAGAGAGTAGTGGGGGCAGGGGGGTGAGGGGACAGAGTAGGGGGTGAGGGAGGACAGAGTAGTGGGGGTGGAGGGAGGACAGTCAGGGGGGGTGAGGGAGTGACAGAGTAGGGGGTGAGGGAGGACAGAGTAGGGGGTGTGAGGAGGACAGAGTAGGGGGGTGAGGGAGGACAGAGTAGGGGGGTGAGGGAGGACAGAGTAGGGGGGTGAGGGAGACAGGTAGGGGGGTGAGGGGAGGACAGAGTAGTAGGGGTGAGGGAGGACAGAGTAGGGGGTGAGGAGGACAGAGTAGGGGGTGAGGGAGGACAGAGTAGGGGTGAGGGAGGACAGGAGGTAGGGGGTGAGGGAGGACAGGGTAGGGGGGGTGAGGGAGGACAGGGTGGTAGGTGGTGTTGTAGTGGGAGGAGAGGGTAGGTAGGTGGGGAGGGAGGATTGAGGGTAGGTAGGTGGTGTGAGGAGGCGAGGGTAGTAGGTGGGTGAGGGAGGAGAGGGTAGGTAGGTGGGTGAGGGAAGGAGAGGGAGGTAGGGGGTGAGGTACCCTCTCCTCCCTCACCCACCTACCTACCCTCTCCTCCCTCACCCACCTACCTACCCTCTCCTCTCCTCCCTCACCCACCTACCTATTCTCTCCTCCCTCACCCCCCTACTCTGTCCTCCCTCACCCCCCTACTCTCTCCTCCCTCACCCCCCTACTCTCTCCTCCCTCACCCCCCTACTCTCTCCTCCCTCACCCCCCTACTCTCTCCTCCCTCACCCCCCTACTCTCTCCTCCCTCACCCCCCTACTCTCTCGTCCCTCACCCCCTGCAGTCCCCCTCGCGCTCCCAGGCCTCCTCCGCCCCTCGCACACCCCGGTGCCCGCTCCCTCACCTACAGCCCCGCCGCACGTCTTCACCCTAAAGTCGTCCAGCGTCTTGGGGTAAGCGTCAAACTGCTTGAGCTGGTGCAGCGCCTCCATCTTCCCGTCCCGGAAGCAGAGCCCGCAAGCGGCCGTTTTACTTCCGGGTTCCTTAAACCCCTCCGTCCTTCATTCATTCGCTGGGCGTCAGACAATGGGAAAGGGCCCGGAGGCTTGTGCGCTTGTGCGCATGTGCTGCCGCGGGGAGCACGCTCGTGTACACTCCTGCGTCACCTAGCGTCTGACACGCCAATGAAGCAATCGGAAGCCATCTTTGATTCTGGTAACTGTGCCCTTAAGTGGGAACACGGCGGCCATGTTTAATGAGGGCACATTTCCCATCACGGCATGTAATAGCTATTTTTAAATAGAGCAGGGAGCCCATCAGTTTGCAGGACAGAAGTATTGACTATAATTTAAATAATGTATATATATTATTTTGTCAAAAAAAAAAAGTAGATTTCTCTACTTTCTCTCTGATTAAAGTCCACTGTTCCCATTACATGCATATGGAATATTATCCCTTTCAGTCCCATGGGGACCAGCAACACATTGTTTCTGTAGGTATTCACAACCACAAAGGCCTCAGGCATGGTCAGCGCTTAGGCGCTGAGGCGCGCTCTCGCTTACCAGTGGGCCCCTGCAGCCCAATGAGAACGGCTTTAGCAGGGGCTCGCGCACACTTCCACAAGCGTGCGGAAGCCAGGGTTGCCACCTTCTACTGACAGTCAACCTGGAGATTTTTTTTTTTAAATGACGCTGTGTTGCCATGACAACGGGATGCTATATAACGTCGCGCTGCGTCAAGTTGCCATGACAACGTGGCACCGCATGACGTAGTGACATCATGTGGCGTCTCATTGTCATGGCAACGAGCATCACGGGATGCTGTTACGTCATATGACGTTCCCGTTGGCATGGCAACGCCGCGCCATTTGACGCCGCGCAGCCATATTGACAGTAGTTGCAGGGGGAGATGGCGGGAGACTGCTATTGCTGGCACTATTGCTGCGTTAATGGTATATGGAATTATACCTTTCATCATTTCTATTATTTATAACTAACGCTGATGACAATTGTTGCAAACAGAGTCGTCGCTGATCAATATTAATTTATTACAATGGTTTATCTCAGTTTACTTTACTTGAGTTAATTTAACAAAGACAAGGTTACCTCATTGCTATCAAAAGGGAGGAACTGAAGCAGCTTACTGTAAAGAGAGAGGGGGGG